>JARJPL010000488.1:0-22129 GCA_030782805.1 Aschersonia sp. MBC 622
TAGTATCGAGAATCGACGAGGGCTGGTTTTTTTTATCCCCCCCTTGGTAGGTTAGTACTTAGGTGTCAAGGTAGGAGGCCTAGAAGAACGCCCGAGAGTGCCGCAAAAGCACTGGCTGTGAGGTCACTCGAGTGTGGTCAGCGCTCCCCGTAGCCGGGCGAGCCATTTATTGCTACGGGTGGTAGCGAAATCCACTGTAATTCTGGGACGGTACTCCGTACTTCCGGTCCCGATCGTCCAGCCTTCTCTCCGCGAGTTCCGCGTCAGCAATGAGATTTCTTGCTCACATTTATTTCCAATCTTTGCCAGCCTCCGCATTACACCGCATTACATTTCATGTGAAAGGCTGAGATCTGCACGGTTGATTTTGCGTATCATGCGTGATTGTTGCAATTGCTATCGCAGCGACCGATTTCAACCACGACAACATACAACTCTGTGAGCACCGAAATTGCGACATTCCTCCAACAAGGCGTACCACAACAGGATGCCCGGAATACAGAGGCTTGTCGCCAGAGACCAGCTAGCCTGGCCGGACGCAGGTAACGGTAACAATGAGACTATCCTTGGTGGTGTGCGTTTTCCATTATCGACGCTGGACCACTTCAACTATACGCACTACAGCAATGGAACAATGTCCAATGGGTCGAACTGCTACTTGACATTCAGGCCATACCAACCAGTTGAGCTGTTTCCTAATGGCACATTTCTCAATTCCACATCTTGCTATCATGCGGTCGACAACATTTCTACCCGTGGCTATGTCGGCATTGGTTTTGCCGTTGCCTACGGAATCGCACTCGTGCTGACGGTTACGGTCTTGACGAAACACGGAAAACAATACCTCCCGAAAACGAAACGATTCTTTCCTATCGGACGGAGATGGCAGTGGTACTGGGCATGCTTTGTGTGCGCGTGCGCCCTCATCAGCCTTTTCATAAACGTCGATGTCGATCGCTATCGCGTTCAGGAGCTTCCCATTGTTGTCATGGTCTTTTTCTGGTTTCTACTCTGCCAGGGCACTACGGCATTGGTATGGGAGTCAGTTAGACACTGGGGCAGCTGGCAAGAACGACAGTTCGTTGACCCCAATCCTTTTGTTTTACGTGAGGACGACAGGCGGTCCAAAATCGAGTTCTGGCTCCCGATTTGGTTCTATTTCTGGACCTGGCTCAACTTTTTCCTCGTTGTGCCCAGAAACTGGTCGTTTGTGGAAAAGCAGCGCTCCCCGGAACAGACTGCTGCCGTTGCTATTCCATCCGCACTCAGTGGACGCTTCAAGGCCGGTGCGTTCTGCCTTGTGATCTCTTGGTTCACAATCGTCTTCTCTTTGCGACATTCGATTCTCCATTACAAACCCAGAAACCGCGGAGTGTTGAACAAATCGGTTGGACTGGTACAGTCAGTGCCGCTTCGGTTCATGCTTACCATTCCTCTCTTGGGAGGCCTCATCGCCTATCAGATCTTCATGTCGTTCAATTGGGAGCTATCTCTAATGAG
The DNA here is from genome assembly GCA_030782805.1 of Aschersonia sp. MBC 622. Classification (NCBI taxonomy): domain Eukaryota; kingdom Fungi; phylum Ascomycota; class Sordariomycetes; order Hypocreales; family Clavicipitaceae; genus Aschersonia; species Aschersonia sp. MBC 622. The sequence goes on from JARJPL010000488.1 coordinate 1,501, forward strand.
ATTCCACGGTGTCATTCCGGTTCAGTTTGGCTGGGGATTTGGACCATCGCTTGCCATCATGCTTGTCCAGATCATCTATGGTTATGCCAGTCCGAACGAAGACAAGGATTTGATTCGACAGCGTCGTGAGCGAGGAGAAATCATTGACCGTGAGCTGGGGCTTGTAAGAAAGCCTGCATGGTGGCGTCGTGTGAGAGGGGAACATGAAGAGCTGTCCTTACGTGAGCGTATTTTGCGTAATGTCAAGGAAGTTGGAGGCGAGCGTGGCATTGGTCGAAGAGAAGAGGATGAGATGGAGAGGCATATTCGACAAGAAGCGCTCCGTTTGGCTGTTGACGATGGAATTGAACTTCCCAATATGCCGCGACGAAAGTCTGCTAACCCCCGTCAAGATAGAGCAGGGGTACGGGATATCATGAGCAATCAGTCTCATTCTACCGCACCTCTGCCTCGATACGAGGGCAAGTCACAGCACAGACAATCGGAGCGAGTTGTGCAGTCCGCCGCGGGAATCTTGTTCCCCAACAGCCAGGTTGATGACGCGAGAGCTCGCCGAGAAGCTGAACTTTTCGAGGAGGGGCCTCCGCCTGCATACACAGACCCTGCCAGAGGACGGCATACGTCAGAAAGACCAGAATCGGCGCACAGAGAGAACAGCACATCGACACTGAATTCTGTGTCCGCTCCACCACAGCAAGTGCGTAGTATGTTGGATGTTTAGAAGAAGGTTCATGGTGTGACTTTGCGTTGGAAGTTTTCAAGATGAATATTGGAGGCCGCGTTTTGCATTCGTCGTTTCAAGTTTTGTTTTGTTCAGCAACAGCTAGGCGTTGGTGTTTATAGATGCACGAAATACCTAGTACTCACTCAAAGCCCGTAAAGTCGTAAACTCTAGGATATATTTGATCTGCGTAACACGGGCTTCTTTCCAAAAGAGGCAGCGTTGAACCGCAGACTGTGTAATGTCTCAACAATTAGGCGAAGTCGTAGATGTGTTACCCAAGCATCGAGTCGACTTGCATTTCACCTTAACAACATGCACCAGTACGACATCCTCGTGTTGTCTTTTACACATGCCGATCATGCCGTCGCTGGCCTCAACGACAGTGTGCCTTTGATCAGCTTACTAGGTAGGTTTGGTAGGCAAGCTAGTTGCCCTAGTTTGCATAGAGACCCTCGATTTTTTGTTTTACTGCAGCCGATGGCATCGTGCATGAGCAGTAAAATAACATCGTGGACCCCGTCCGCAGGCACACGCATGTTGCGGACAATAGTTGTCTGAAGTCGGAATGATACGATCAAAAACAAATCGCGGCATTTCTGTGGCGCGCATTAGAACGTGGCATGAAGGACCCCATCTTTTATCCCTAGTCTGCTATTTTGCCTTCAATTGATGCAATCAAACTGCGTTGTTTGGATAGTCGGAACGCAGGTTGGCGTCGCCGAGGCCAGTTTGTGTCAAAATCCCTGCATGGAAGAAGCACATGGATGCGCAGAGCCTCCTTTGGATCTATGCTATGCTCGGGGGCGGGGAAAATGTATGAACTGGCGGTGAAGTCGACGGGTCTCGGGCTGCTGGCGGACGCACGAAGACGCGAGCTATCAGAAGCCGAGCGCCAACTTTTCCATTAGAAACGGGGAAAGCAATCTATTTCGGTGGAAGATGGCTGGGGGTGCTTCGTGCTCTGACCTCGTTGGAGGCGGGGCGGGAAGGGCTGAGCGAAGAGAGCGTTGCATCGCCAGGGCCATTGATGATCAGAGAATTTGTGAGGCAGCCCCCTGCCCCTGCCACTGTTCCTGTCAACTTCACACTGAGTATACTGGGAATGGGGCGTCCGGACTAAATCATGATGGGAACCATATAAGCGTCGGAGACAAGACCCTACCGACGAGGGTTGCAGGGGGCTTGCCCATTCTGATAGCGCAGGCTTCCATGATTAATTAGTCCAACAAGACGATGTTGCGGTCAAATGCAGGCTTCGCGGTGTAAACGAACAGACGTATGGTATGGGCTCAGCTCAGGACACCCCTACTTATTCGCATAACCCTGTTCTCTCATTGTACGCTCGAGGATCAGTGAGGCGACATCCTCCTATGTTGTGAGTCGCACTAGAGGCTGATTCGGCCGTTAGGCCCAGGCGCTGTGGTGGTGGTGTCGTTACAGAAGGATGCCGCGGTGCTGATTATTCCCAAGCCAGATGGCCATGATACCAAGGCAGGTTTCTCGAGGCGGCAATGAAACAAGAGAAGCAGCGTGGCGCAGCCTGGTTGGCCTGGTCACAGTGGGGGATCAATGCCTTGCCGATGGCGTTTGGCTGCGGAGCGAAGCGTGACCGACATGCATACTACGTGCATGCATGCGCCACAGGGAGCACAACGCAGTGTGGTGTCCCATCTGTACTCAGAAACTACAAGCAGGAAACGCACATCATCGCCAAAGTAAAAAGGAGCGCCCTCAACACTCCATATTTTATGGCAGTGAGTGGTCGTCTGCGTTGGCAGCGACTGAAGACAACCAAGGTCTTATGGATGACCGTTCCCCCCGCCAGCCATGGGGATCGAGGTGGCTAGGCATTCACAACAGAAACACAACACATAGCAGTAGCTACTGCTGACGACCAACAGGCAAGCGAGCCAGATAAGCAGATTGAACACCTGAGTTGTTCGTAATCAATATTCTTTGCGCTGCCTAGATAGATAGTAGGCGAGGGCTGCATATGCTTCCCATGCACGCGACAGCTTATAATTATATAACAAGTAATTCTGAATGACATTGCAGGTCCCTTTCACAGCTCTGCAGCGGGAGGGTTTGTCCTGAGATGCCCGGCCGCCCCGATTGGACGCGGGCATATGCACTGGAATGCACGGCAACCAGCTGTGTACGGTTGAAGGGTGAGCGACGACGATCTTTCCGGTCTTACCAGGGACATGGTTACGTGCACACGGCAGAGCGAATACCAACATGATTCCCTTTCAGGGTAATACCGTTGGTAGTCAGCTGCGCTCAATCTAGCACTGCCTTTGTTGCGCGTCATCGAACGACCTCACCAACACCGCTTGCGACAGTCCGAGGGTGTTTCTGAACAATCATTTCATCACGAGTTGAGAAAGCAGGTAAGACTACTAGACCTCCTCAAAGTGGGATGGGAACTTTGACTAATGATCGTCTAGTGGGCTGGCGTCTTCTTGCGTTGCTTGTAATTCTATATGACGAGCATCGCAGCTGGCCTTGGCTCCCGCTCGGCCGCGCTTGTCAGTCCATGAGGGCCAAGCCGATCGCGCCGAGTTTCCAGCCCGACACGAAATGACCGGATGACGGGCTACTGGTAGCCACAGGCGTGCGGGCAATTGACAAGGCGTAGCTCTTGACTTAGCTGATCAAGGCCACATTCAGGCACGAGATTCTTGCCTGCCCATTCCGCAAACGGCGATGCAGAATCGACCACCCACACAAGTTCGGTAATGCACTAACTGGCGAGGGAAAGTTTGAGTTAGTAAGCTACTTTGAAGCAAGGGCGAAGAAACCTTGTGCCCCGGGGTCGACCATGTAGTTACAACGCTGTAGATGAGGCTGAGAATGCCTAGTATAGATTGGCTTGACGGTGGCTGCGACGGGTGGTGCCAGCTAGAAAAGGGGCCATCTGGCGGGGTGTCCACAAACTACCTAGATCAATGCAGGCGTTGTTGATGGGCTGCAGATGACGCTGACGATGGTAAAGTATGGTGTAGAAACAGTGTACTTGAAGCCTTTTAGAAAAAGCGTGGCGGTGACCAACAAGCCCATGGGGACGGTGCTGTGCCTGCGCCTTCTCCGAAGGGTATTCGGCGGGAATAGCCTGGGACTTGCTGGCACATGATTCCACGACTGCAGCGGGTGAGACCAAAGTAAGCGACATGAGAGGCGGCGAATCAGCTCGGGGTGGTGATACCATTCGCGGTCTGCATGAAGACCGACTCAATGTCGTGTACCGACGGACGGCCAGTGGTATGCAGGCAGAGCTTGTTGGCGGCGATGACTTTATCAGGCAACTCATGGCCCACGGCTGAGCCACAAGCAGCATCAAGATGGTGGGGAGAAAGGGCAGAGCAGGGCGGGTGGAGACGCAAGTGGCCAACGATGGATGGCAGGTTCCAACCCAGCCGACCGACAAACCCGGCCGGTCACCTGCCCTGGCGGGTATTCTACCTAGGTATTTGCAGCGGGCGGTAGGAAAAGAGCATCTAACGACGCTGCTGGATGGAAAAGAGCGAGGCACGCAAGCCCGGGTCGACGGTGCAGAGCACCCTAGATACCTACATTTATCCACTGGTGCGGATAAGTACCTAGGTTGCTAGGTAGGTAGGTAACTAAGGTACCTAGGTAGTTAGAACGTCTTCGGATACGCAAGCAAAGGCGCTGGGGCCCAAGATTTTCCCTCGACCCCTCCCCCACTTGGCTGGGCGTCGTGTACCTGGCCGGACTGCGCTAGGCTGGTGCAGATGACCTGTACCTTGCCGGAGGACCTGTGTGCCCCTCTTCTTTTCCTTTTTATTTATTTATTTTTTTTTTAATTTTTTTTTTTCCCTTTTCTTGTGTGGCGGCATCCCACTGCAGCACTACCGAGCCTGGCCTGGCGCTGGTGCTCGCTGAGTGAGTAAATGAGCTCTGCGTCAGTGTTTATTTCTTTTCTGCGTTCGGTAGCCACGGACACCTTTACGTCGGACAGCATGGCTCACCTGGGGGTTGGCCTACCTGCGTGCGACTTGGGTATGACTCAGTACCGTTTCGGGCGCGCTGGCTGGGTCGGGCATTGTACGCAGCACAACTGGTACACTCCCACTGTAGGTAGACTACTTCATCATCCAACGGGAGGAAAGCACAAAAAGCTTGGTAGCAGAGGGCATGATGTGGCCTGGCTGGGCCCGTTTCCCCCCAACTCTGTAAATGCGCTTGCAACCTGCCTGGTTACTGGCGACATTTTGTTAGCCCCAGGCACCACCACCTAGCTGACGACGTGCTTTAACGCTAGGTACGGCAGGACACCGCGCGAGTTCAAGGAACTGACACTGCATAGTCGTCTGAAGGCACTGACTAGGCAGGTAGTTGAACAGTGGGTTGGGTCGGGCTCTTGCCATTTGCATCTCACCAGGAACAAGTGGGCAAAGCGGTGGTGGTCGAGGTTCGATGGATTGTGGTCCAAGAGCAGCCACCTGCTCTTTCAACCCCTCTTGCCCGCCAATTTTGGCTCGCCCTCGTCTTGTCCCTTGCTAGCAGCAGGGTTCGGGCTCCGCCAGCCTCCTCATGTAAGTTGGTTCATGACGAGAGAAACGAGTCTCTTGTGCAAGATGTTGCCATTTTGTCGAGTGCAGGTGAGTGTTTTGGACATGTTGACAATGCATGTTTATCCTGCTCATGGTCGGAGACATCAAGTCGTGGGTGAGCACAGCAGCTAAGGATTCGGCTCTACACTGGCCAAAATAGAGTTACACGCGAAACGCAGGCTGGCACACGGTCCTGCGAAATGCAGCCACCACCCAGCCAGGTGGCCAGGATGTTGCCAGTAACGATTTATTAGTTGGCTGCTATATCGAGACATACTTATAATTTTCCTAACACTGAATCACCGCACGTGTGTCTGTCTGTCTTTGTGTGGTCTGCTCTCGTCTGGTGAGACAAGTTGCTTATTATCAAAGAGGCAACAGCGCAAGATGGAGGACCCCCTAGCAGCCAAGAGCCCGCAAGGTTAAAATTCTTAAGCTTTGGTTTAGCAACCGTCAGCCATCATAATCCGTAGTTCATCATCAGCTAGCTCCAGCTGAAAGGGCTGCTTGTGGCTCGCTCACCCATGGTTGATGGCGGTGGTTGGTATCGCCTGTCCCACCCCGGATCCGGGTCCCACCAAGACGTGCGTTCGAGGGGAAAAGCAACCACAAAGACATCACCTGTCTCCGCCCACCCACTTATCGCCACACTTGAGTCTTGAGCCCCTGCCTCTCTGCGCTCGTCTCGCCCATCGCCCGTCCTTTCTTCTACATCTTGCATCCTGTTCCTGTCTGGATCCTGTGCCTCTTCTACTCATTTTATTAGTCTCTGTACCTGACCTGCAACCCGGATCTTTATTCATATCATCACTTTCATCGAATCACGCCGTGTCTCGTATTTTCCAAGCCCCGGGCTGCCGCCATTTTCTTTCTTGTCTTGATTGCCCCTCCGCCGCAGCCGCTTATCCTGCCCGCCTCCTCCCCTGGCCGCTTGCCCTGACTCAATTTCAGGCCAAGTATCCGTCGTTGGCCCTCGGACCCAGCCAGCCTCTTCGACACTCGACAGGATTTTTTTTCCTCCCACTTCTTTCCTCTCATCCCTCGGTCAATACGGCAAGCGTCATTGCAAAGACGCAAAAATTCGGAATCATCCCCTCTTCTTTCGTCGCTCGCACCGCTTCACTCTGCAGGCCTTTCCCGTCGCCACCAACCCAGACACCGACGCACGCAAACAATCATACTTCCCGCTGTCAGCCAGCCAACCTTTCTAGTCACCACTTGTCTCGGACAGAGCAGGGACTTTTGCCGCAACAGGTCACTAGACGTGCAAACCTATCGTTCGCCTAAAGCTTGCACTCTTTCTCGTCTCTCCATCATCACGTCGCTGCTATCTTCGCCCCGCGCCGACTGCGCCCTCCTCAGGCTCACTGCAGCAGCACTCATTCAAACACCAGCGCCTCGATTACGTTGCCAGTCTGCGCCTCTGGCCTCGCCATTTACCCTGCGACGGCCAACTCTTTCTAGCCATCGCCGATATCTGCGATGGCCGCCGCCTTTCGGCCAGTAAATACTTCAAACACTGACTATTACCACAAGGACACAAGCAGTATCATGCATTCATCTCCAGCCACGCCGCGGCCTAACACGGCACCTCAATCGCAAAATGACAGACCGAAAGACGATGGCAGGACACCGACACGAGTCACTTTTAGTGCCTCGAATGACATGCGTCACCAGCAAAACGAGCAGCCACATTCAGATAACGCCCACTCTTCTTCCACCACGTCGCCGAATAGAGATTCTATGGATGTCGACATGGAGGACTCCGATAATGAAGCAGGTGCTGGCGATGATAACGGCGGATCTGATGGCGAAAGTGTGAATGGCGACGGAACAAAATCCAAGAAGAAGAAGTCGCAACGCTTCTACTGCACCGATTTTCCTCCCTGCAACCTGAGTTTCACCAGAAGTGAACATCTTGCTCGCCACATCCGGTATGCTCTATGTCCCAATACATACGGGCAGTTTCTTAGTTGTCCTCGTACTAATGTCCTCGTACTAATGCTTGTGGAAGAAAACATACTGGAGAACGCCCATTTCAGTGCCACTGTTCTCGACGTTTTTCTAGATTGGACAACCTTCGCCAGCACGCTCAAACCGTACATGTCAACGAAGACATCCCCAATGACTCTCTCGCTGCCACTGGTTCTAGATTTCAGCGTCAGATGCGCACCGATAGAGTTCGACAAGCTGGCAATAGAGCCCGCGCATCGACAAGTGGTAGCGCTGGTGGGCCACCTCGCGGCCACTCCAAGTCACTGTCGACTTCCAGTATCAATTCAATGGGGTCCATAGGCTCAGTCTACGGGACACCCATGCACGCAGACCGCCGGCGGCCTGCGCCTCTGGTTATGCCGTCAGATCCGCGATCGAGAATGTCAATAGAATCGTACCGCAGTGGTGTTGACAGTAACTACTCCTACAGGCCGCACTCTCCCAGCGATTTCAGTACTCCGACATCAGCCACATTCTCTACTGCTCAGAGTAGTCCACGCTGGCCTTCTGGCATGGCATCTCCGACAACGTCAGCACACTCACACTCGCACTCACATACCCGGTCTCAAAGCATGTATATGCCTGATCAAAGGAGGTCAGGGCGCCGTCTGAGTGTGCCGTCCGGTATTGCGCCCTTTCAGTCTCATGGGCCTCCTCCAGGTCGCCTTGCATTTGGCCCAGCGCTTGTGAACAGCTCAAATGCTGGCGCCTTCTCTACCTCGAACCACCACACTGTGGCTTCTCCAGCAGGACAGGCTCCAGGATGGTCTGGCCGTCGTGATAGCACATCTAGCAACAGTGCAGACGATGGCTGGCGCAGACGGACATGGCATCCCGATAGCCGCGTATTGAACGGTCAGCAGCCACCACTCAATGCTCAGTCGACTGTTCATCCGAACCCGCCTCCACCCATGGCCACTCCGGCCACAACACAGTTCAACTTGCGATTACCTGGAATCGAATCGTTTGACCCTCTTCCTCAGCGCCCTCCAACGCCGCCTCGTCGCACTCATTCTCCGATGGTTGCCGAGCACGACATGTACCAGCGTCGCATGCCCAACGCGCAACTTGACTCTATTCCTACGGATGATCGTCGCAATTTGAACATGTACGATGCCAGTCTCCAGCGTGGTATCAACAGGCTTGATATCGGACACCGCACTCCTCCGAGTGACAGCGCAGGTAGCTGGGCCTCTGAGGCGAACAAGGCAGTGCAAGCCCAAGCCGAGCGTGTACATGGCCACGTGCGTTTCGAGGAACCTCCGCGTGAGCGCTATGGCCCTCCTCCATCGCGTTCTCTCCACCAGCATACAATGTCTGCTCCGTCGTTGGCCACGAGCCGAGAAGCTAAACGACACGGCTGGTATAGCGGTCCTGTTGCACTGCAGAGGGATGCTCCACCGGCACAGGATAGCAGGGCCGCGCAGGTCGACAAGATGGTGCACCCAAACTTTACTGGTTTCTCTGGCTTCCCTACGCGTGAGCAGCAGCAGCCCCAGCAGCAGCAAGAGCATCCTGCCAATAGCCGATTTGATGCTCTTGTTGCTGTTGCTACTAACGAGAGCTCTACAGCTGCAGCTTACTGAATCGACTTGAGAACATGGACTCCTTGACTTTCGAGGTCTGGTTTCCGTCGTGATGACTAATGACCTTTTGAACGTTCTGAACATGCCACTTTGCGTGCTTGTCTTTCTTTCTTGCCCATTTTTTTTGTCAGCTGGCTGATGGTCATGAACTCGAGATCAGTGTATGAATATCGTGGGCTGATGAGGATGCTGCACGCGGCTGACCAGTTTTGTATTTGTTTTATGCCATGGTTCCAAGTACACAGATTTGTCTGCAATTCTCACGTCATGACAGTGTCCATTTCAGGGGACGCAGCAGAGCCGACAATGAGTCCGAGGATCTGCCTGCGAATGATGATTTTGTTGATTCTGATACCCAAAGATTTTTCCACCCAAGATGGGTTCTTATTTCCTATTATGTGCTTTTTCCAGAATGACGCTTTAATGCCGCTTGGGAGGCTACTGGTGTTGTTTTATGCAAGCGATTTTTTGCTATTTGTTCTGCCCTTTTTTTCCCCTTGCCCAATTTCAATTCAGCTCTGTTTGTTATCCGATTTTCTCATCAGGATGGTTTTGGGGGCTTTGCCAAATGGTTTTATGCTCGTGCGAGGAGTTTGCTTTGCCGCTACGAAGAATATGAACGATACCGAATATATACATGATTGCATGCTTCACCATTATGATGGCTCGCCACTTTTCGCGATTGACTTCAGCCCAGACTCAGGACGTAAAGCTAGCAAGCTCAACTATAGTAGATGGACAAACGCGACCGACATCTTCGTTAGCCATCAATTAGTTCATGTTTTGTTCTACAATCCCGGCCGTACCATGTAGTCCCTGCGCCTAATGTACACGGTCAATTGAAGAAGGCCCTTTTCCCGTCTCATCGATTACAATTCCCCGTTGAAACCGCCGGCCGCCGCAAACCGCAGCTGGTACTCCCGGAGATCCTCCCAGTGCAAGAGCTCAGCCTCCTCGTCCTCAGCCGTCATGTAATTGTGGTCGGTGCCGTTGCTTCCTGCCTCGCTGCCGCCCACGGGACCTGTCCTTTCCAGCTTGACAAGAATATTGATGAGTTGCTCGAGGGCGGCCTCGGACTTAACGGCGAGTGGCCCCTTGCGGTGTGGTGCGTCGTTTAGCAGCGTCGACGCGACCTGGCGAATCTTTTCGACGAGCGAGCGCCCGTTGGGCTCAAGGTTGCGCTGCGAGATGCAGCCGAGCACCATGAGCAGGTTCTGCACGATGAGTTCGCGCTCAGTCGACATGAGCTCGTAAATCTCCTTGTCGTCACCGGCCGGACCGTCGTCACTGTCGTGCACCAGCGCCTTGCTGTCCTCGGCCTGATCCTCGGCCGCGTCAGGATGGTCGGTCAAGTGGATGTCGCGCAGGTCAAAGTAGAGTTCGACAAAGTACGAACGCGTCGCGAGCTGCGACACGAATATGTTTGCCTTTTGGATTTCGTACTGCAGCTGCCGACGACGGACCGGGTGGGCCTTGATCACGTTGCGGAGGTCATGCGAGGGTTGCACGTTGGGCCACACCGGCGGCACGTACTGCATGCCTGACTCATCGAGGCTAGCCAGCGGGTTTGCCTCTGCGCTTGAGCTGCCCAGCTGAAGCTCTGGCGGAAGATTATCGATGATACTCTTAGCGGCCATTAAGCCATCTCGTAGTAGAATGCGCTGATCGGCCCATGGTAGCGTGCTCATGCCGTACGCAAGCTCAAGGCTGACAATGCCATTCATAGTAGTGTATATATCAATGGCGAAGCGAAATCCTGTGAGAAGAGTAACGCTGCCATCGGTTTGGTGCATGATTTCGTTAGGTTGTATGCATATGTCGTCAGTATTCTCGGGGTATTGTGGATATGGGAGATTCGGAGTGGATGGCGCAATAACCATGTCGTTGTGCGATGTGAGCTGAAATAATGTTCTGATGAGTGTCAGCATTTGCGGTGCAAAGCCACATTAAGCAAGAATTACCTATTACCAAGCAGCAAACACCAGAATATCCTCTTTCCGATCTGGTCCTTGACGTGGTTGAACGGCAGGGGTTCGTTGGCATAGGTCTCGTGTCCAAAGTTCGGGAGTTCGCCCTGATGCTTAGGTCGTGTGAAACCAAGTTCGCGAATCAAAGTAAGGGTTTCTGAAAGAAAAATGCGCGCAACATTATAATGAACGGTGTATGCTGCACCAAGGCCGAGGAAGTAGCTGGTCATGGCGTCATCCAGAGTTTTGGGTTGCTTGATGGGCCACCGAGCACCACGAGTGTGAAGCGCGATATCACGGCACTTATCCACCATGACCACAGCCTTTGGAAATATGTGCGTATTGTGTTGTGACTTGAGGTAGTCTCTGACACAGCGAGGGAAGGACGCGACCAGCGCACCGATCATGCTGGACAAAAGAGCCAGAAATTCGGGACGCGTTCGATCCTCTCGGTTCGCAAAGGACTGACGGAATGTGGGTTCGTGAGGGAACGGCGCAAGAGGATGAATATAGGTGAAGAAGTCGTCGACGAGGAGTTCCAGAACTGGCATTGGCGCGATGGACTCTGCATCGAGAACAGCATCTGACGAGATCGTCAATAGCGTCTTGGCCGCAATTTGAGGCGATGGTGACGCGGCGAAACCAGGTAAATGGGTCTCGACCCGTGACTTTTTGGCGGCTTTGGCGGCCTCGGCGTGCTTATTGGGCGGCCCTCGACGTTTGGTCTCGCGGTTGTATGTGCAGTCGACGTTAAGCTCGCGACAGGGCCGGCAAGGGATGTTGGAGTCGTCGCACTTGACTTTTCGCATGCTACACATGTCGCAAGCGCGTCGCAAACGGGTGAGTTTGGGGTTGATAGTCGGATCGCGCATCATGGCGGTCTGACCAGACACCATGTGCGGCGAAGGAATCTCGACGCCGGGACCGAGATGCGCGACGCCAGGTTGGCCGACGGCCTGAGCTGCGGCATGTTGCAAGGCCTCTGAGTTTTGAATGGCCTGGGCTGCATCGCTGGCAGCCTGCAGAATTTCTAGACCATTGCTGGCGTATGCGTGCGCCGTCGTGTGGGGAGACGGGTGAGGCGGTGGAGATGCAGACATGAAGTACGAACGACGGCGAACAAATTTGGCGATGGCTGATTGTCGGCGGATGTCCGGGAATTGAGGTTGAAGCGAGGTGAAGCCGATGGTCTACCAGTAGCAGCGGAAAAAAGTGTATGGTGTGGGCAGCAGGCGGGCGGGTGCATGACCCACTGGCGAACTTGCGTGGAGAGACCGAGTCACGTGCGCTGATAGTTTGCCAGGAGATAAAGTCCTTCATATTCAGCAAATGCGATGTTATCGCTGGCAGAAGCGTCTACTTTTTGTTCCTAAGACAAAGACTCACAGTAGCACAGCAGGGGTTGGTATTTGTTGTGGCTCGGGTCATTTCCTCCTCAAATTGTTGCGGAGGCTAACTCAAGGCTACGCCAACTTGTACCTACCTAGCGAGCCCTCACAGAGTAATTCTGGCAGTTGTCAAGCCATACTGCATAGCCCAACCATCGGCGGCCTATATGAAGATAGAGCCATCTTTGCTGCAGAGACCAGAAGGTCCAACCACAATGTATCTGGAGTAACCGGTACCAAAAATGACATTATGCTGGGTTAGGTTCGGGACTGCGTGACAAGGAAGGGCTAGCGTGCATCGAACCCCTGAAGAGCGCTGTTGTCTTGGATGTGATAGTGGTACGGTGAATGGTGACCCCCCTTTTAGCGCACGCAGGAGCCTCCAAGCCACCAAGCTCACTGGCCATTGATGGGTGAGAATCAGGCATTAGCTTCAACGTGGGAGGGGCGCCAACACACACGCCGCCGCCGCCGCCGCCGCCGCGCCGCCGCTGCAGAATTATCATCTTTCTGGTTGCGTCCCCTGCTCCCATGTGAATTTAATAAATGCTGCCATCGTATTTCTCCTAGTGTTGCCTCAACCTGTATTGCTCTTCTCTGCACACGCCGCCTGCTCAACCTCGCCAACACTGGAGACGTTTCCGCTTGTGTTGGGACTTCAGCAATCTGCGGTAGAACCCGACTCTCGAAGTCCATGTAGGCAGCAGTGGCCTCTCAACCCCCCTCCCCCGCATCGCAAAACACACTCACACATTGCCCATCGTTGCCAACACCTCGCGGCCATAACCCCTTCGCTATGGCTCGCCGCGAGTCGCTTTCGGAGATTTTAGCTGCCAACCCGGAACTTTCGCTCAGCGGCAGTATCATATCAGCTGCCTTCAACATTCCGCATGCACTAACCTACCGCAAAGGTGGTGACTGGGTAAGTCACTTCTAAATGCCTCTATTGCCACTATCCCGGCCTGTTTGCGCCAACGCCTTCGATGGGGAATACGGCTCCTTATACATCGGGCTCATTTGCCTCGTCTTTACTAAATTCAATCTAACGCAAGTATTCCACAGGGACTCAAACCTCGCGGCGGTCAGTCTGCTCTCTTCGACTCTTTCGCCTACCTCTCCTCTTCCGCGAATCCTTTCAAGCACACTGTTGTCTCTTGGACGGGCGAAATAGACTCTCCCCAAGGCCCCCTCGAACCCGAACCTCAACGACCCAGATCTACAACTGTAGGCGTATCCTCTCTCAACCCTCTATCGGCCCCAATTCCTGTTGACGGCATTGCGCAACTTCCCACCCCGCCATCGTCGGACGGTCTGTGGCTTCCCAAGGCCGACCAGGAGCGCCTAGAGCATCAGTTGTCCAATGATAAGACGATTCGAACTGTTCCTGTGTGGCTCGCCGATGAAGATGATATTACGCCAGACGGAATCATGCTACGGGACCAAGGCCGGTGGCGCCGCTATGCTCATCGTGACCTGTACAGCCTCTTTCACTACAAGCAGCATGAGCCGAGTGACGGTCGCAAGGAGAAGATCGAGTGGGCTGATTATCACCGAATGAACCAAAAGTTCGCCGCAAAGATTCTCGAGATTTACAAGCCAGGCGACATTGTCATCATCCACGATTACTTCCTCATGCTTCTCCCTAGCATGCTTCGGCAAGCAGTGCCCAACATGTACATCTCGTTCTACTTGCATTGTCCATTTCCAAGCAGTGAATTTCTACGCTGCCTTCCTCGCCGCAGAGAGGTTTTAGAAGGCATCCTCGGCTCCAACTTGGTCGGATTCCAGTCTTACAGCTACTCGCGCCATTTTCTCAGCTGTTGCACTCGCATTCTAGGCTTCCCATCCGACACTCTCGGGGTTGACGCTTATGGCAGTAGAGTTCAGGTCGGCGTCTTTCCGATTGGTATCGATGCCGCAAAGGTGGAAAAGCTGGCCTGGGCATCGTCTGTCGATGAGAAGTATGACGCTCTTAAGAAGATGTACGCCGGGAAAAAGATCATCGTTGGCCGAGACCGCCTCGATAGCGTTCGAGGAGTCGTCCAGAAACTCCAGGCTTTTGACCGTTTCCTCGAAATGTACTCGGAGTGGCGGGAAAAAGTCGTCCTTATTCAGGTCACGTCGCCCACCAACAAGGTTGCAGACAAGGAGGATGGAGAGCACAAAACCTCGACACGTGTCAACGAGCTTGTCATGCAGATCAATGGCAAGTACGGAAGCCTGGGCTTTTCGCCTGTACAGCACTACCCCCAATACATTAACCAAGATGAATATTTTGCGCTGCTTCGAGCTGCTGACATTGGTCTCATTACCTCGGTGAGAGATGGCATGAACACAACAAGCCTGGAGTATGTTGTCTGTCAAAAGGATGGGCATGGGCCGCTCATACTGTCGGAGTTTAGCGGTACAGCTGCCAGTCTAAGCGATGCCATCCACATCAATCCTTGGGACCTTACCGATGTCGCTGGGAAGATCAACGGTGCGTTGACAATGCCCGATGATGCGCGCTCCAAGATGCAGAGCCGGCTATACGAGCATGTCACGACGCAGACTGTTCAGTCCTGGATTACTAAATTCATCCGGAGAATCCACAGCGTTCTCGGGGACAAATCTATTCAACATTCCACGCCTCTCCTTGACCGTGCCCTGCTGCTATCTCAATATCGCGCAGCTTCAAAGCGTATTTTCATGTTCGACTATGACGGAACACTTACGCCTATCGTGCGAGAGCCCAGCGCGGCGGTTCCATCAGAGAAATTGCTGGAATCGCTCAAGATTTTGGCTGCTGAGCCTCGTAATTCTGTTTGGATTATCTCAGGTAGAGATCAGGAGTTCCTCACTCAGCACTTGGGTCACATTCCTGAGCTCGGCTTCTCTGCGGAGCATGGGAGTTTTATGAGAGACCCCGGCTCCCAAGAATGGATCAACTTAGCAGACAAGTTCGACATGGGCTGGCAAAACGAGGTTATTGATGTCTTTCAAAAATACACAGACAAGGTCACAGGTACGCTGATCTGTGTAGGCAACCCTACACAACTATATTATTTATGCTGACACCATTGTTAGGCTCTTTTATAGAGAGAAAGAGATGCGCTATCACGTGGCATTATCGTCTTGCCGACCCCGAGCAAGGCCTGCATATGTCACGAGTGGCTCACAAGGAGGTGGAAGAGACGGTGGCTAAGAAATGGGACGTGGAGGTAATGGCTGGTAAGGCGAACATTGAGGTGCGGCCAACTTTCATCAACAAGGGAGAGATTGTGAAGCGTCTCATCAGCCGTTACCATAATCCTGGCCTTGTTGCCGACGAAGGTGATAAGAATGCTGGCAGAATCGAATTCGCTCTTTGCTCAGGTGATGACTTTACGGACGAAGACATGTTTCGCAGCCTTAATGGAGTTTCCGGCTCCGTGCTGGATGCTGATCACGTCTTCACTGTTACTGTCGGTCCGAGCACCAAGGTTACACTGGCTAGATGGCACTTGCTTGAACCAGCAGATGTTGTTGATTGTGTCACGTTGCTCTCAGAACAAAGAGGCCACCTGGCGCTGGAACGGATGGGCGAAGTGAATCTAGCGGCATTAAGCTCGGTTGAGGGGCACATTCCTACAGCATGAGAGATTACAATGGTGGAATAGAAGCAGAAGAGAATGAGAAAAAAGAAGAGGGTGTCGAGTATAAAAGATCATGGCCGAGAAAGCATTGCAGGATATACATGGTATTGAGCAAAGCATAGAGGGGCACGGCGCATCCGGAAAGATGCTATGGCAGATATATATTACCTGGCGTTGATAGAAGCGTTTCAGTAAGGCACCATATAGCAGATACGAATCACAAACTTTGCATGATCGTATTTATGCGAGCGATGACTATTTGCAAAGGGAAATGGCCACGGTCTTGAGAAGTTGCGCCTCGATGATACCTACTTGTTTGCACGGATGGGGTTTGACTAACTATGAAGTAATGTGTCTTTGGTGGCTCCGTAAGCAGAAAGGCACGAATGGGAGGAAAACTGGACAAAAAGAAAGGGCAACATATTTCACTCGGAGTGGGCTGCACCGCTTCTGAGCTGGTGACGACATTGGCCAGCCCGGCATCACCGGCTCCGTCACCGTTCATCGGGGGCCCGTAAATAATTTAGGCCGCAACAGGCGCCGTCGCCCACTAAACTTGTGCTTCTAGAAGAACCTGAAAATGCCTTTGGTCGCCACGTCGCATAAGGTCAGAATGGATTCCCGGCTCGACGCCCGCAAAAGTTTGGATCGTGGGGGGTAGTGAATCAGTCGGTTCCAAGGTCATGCTTGGTTTCGGCCGAGACAGCGCTTGACTGCATGTATTCAGTACGTAGAATTAGAACAATACTTTGTACTGCCGCACAACAATCCCTGGCCGAGACATGCCAATTCAAAGCCGACCATCCCATCGTTTCCGGCAACCCGGGGACAGCGGCTGTGGAGCACACGTCGTCTCCGGCCCCCAATCCAACGCCAGACGTCATTGGCAAGTTGTCCCCGAGCCCCTTCTCCACGTCCCAGCTTTGCCAGCACTCCGGCGGAGAGAGAAAAAGGACCGAATATGCCCATCTTTTGCCATCCTTTTTTCGCCCGCGGAATTTCTGCCGTTTCGGAATCACGAGTAATGTCTTGATGATTAGCAAGAAACGAGATGATTACGTAGACAAAAGCGACAGGGCGTTTCCCTGGGGTGCGTTGCCACCCCCGCGGTGCGCCAAGAACATGACTACCTACCTGCTTTTAGTGCGCCTCATCGCAATTGAGTATGATATCATGACGTCTTGAAGCTGGCGCGTTGCGAGAGACTCACTGCCGCTGGTCTCGTGCCCTTGAAAAGCATCTCGTCTCCAATTTTTGCCTGGTCTAGAATAGCCTTTTACGGAAGACCGGGACCCCCGAGTTTTGTTTCTGGCTTTATACACTAATCCCGCTTATAATTCTAATTCTTCGCCTTGTGAGTCCTGTTGGCTAGTTGCCTCACAGCCTTTTTATACTCGTCCCTTATCCCCAGATTCCCATCCTGGCTCCCCAGCTTCTGCGCACATTTTCCCCCAGGTTTTCCACCATCTCGCCTTGCCAAGAGCTTTGACCACACTCTACATCAACTACAAGATATAACAACATCGCCCGGGGGGCAATCTCACAATCCCTTTGACTGAAACCCGAAATTAACGTTTCTACCGTCATCATGATTGGACTCGGCTCCGTCACATTCGACGAACACAATCCAAATACCGAAAAGGGCCGCGAAAATGATGCCCGCGCATCCAAGTCCGGCCTTGACTACTCGCCGCTGCCGCGTCTGACCGGCAAGTCGCTGGCCATGGGATGCCTCGTCTCCATGGGTGGTATGATGTAAGTCTTGCTCAAGCAATCATCTCCTATGATGGTAACTTGCTAATCGAAACCCGCATGCAGCTTTGGTTATGACACGGGTCAGATTTCTGGGTTTCTCGAAATGCCAGACTTTCTAGAGCGATTCGGTCAGCTCGATTCGAATGGAAACTACCACTTTAGCAGAGTGCGCTCCGGTCTCATCGTCTCTCTCCTGTCCATTGGCACCCTCATTGGTGCGCTCATCGCCGCACCCATTGCCGACAAATTCGGCCGCCGCCTCTCAATTTCCTTTTGGTCCCTCATGACCGCGGTTGGCTTCGTCATCCAAATCGCCTCCGTCACAGCATGGACCCAGGTCATGATGGGCCGTTTCGTCGCCGGCCTGGGCGTTGGCGCACTGAGTCTTCTCGTCCCCATGTATCAAGCCGAGACCGCGCCCGCCTGGATCCGTGGTGCCATGGTCTGCGCATACCAGCTTTTCATCACCATGGGTATTTTCCTCGCTGCTTGTTTCAATTTCGGCACGTACCACCACCAGATGAACAACTCGGGCAGCTGGCGCATCGTCATCGGCTTGGGGTGGATTTGGACCCTCATTCTTGGCATCGGCATTCTCTTCTTCCCAGAGACGCCCCGATTCAATTATCGCCGTGGAAAGACAGAAGAGGCCATCAAAACTCTTTGTGATGTTCATGGGGCTCCCAGAAATCATTATATAATCCACATTCAAGTCGCCGAGATCGAGAGCAAACTCCACGCAGAGTCAAAAATCAAGATGGGCCACATGGCCGAATTCCTTTCCATGCTGAAAGCACCGCGCATGCTTTATCGTTTATTCTTGGGCATTGGGCTTCAATCTCTACAGCAGCTCTCCGGCGCGAATTTTTTTTTCTATTACGGCGTAAGCATCTTTAAATCCGTGAATATTGACTCTTATATCACGCAAATCATCCTCAACACGATCAACTTCGTCGCGACCTTCCTCGGCTTATATATTGTGGAGCACTTCGGTCGCAGAAAGTCTCTCATTGCTGGTTCCATCTGGATGTTCGTCTGCTTCCTCATCTTTGCGTCCGTTGGCCATTTCGTGTTGGATTACAATAACCCGGAGCGCACTCCCACGCCGGGTATCGTCCTCATCGTCTTTGCTGCTCTCTTCATCGTTGGCTTTGCCACCACATGGGGTCCAATGATCTGGACCATCCAGGCCGAAATCTTTCCCTCACGGTACCGAGCAAAGGGAATGGCCATCTCCACGGCGGCCAACTGGATCTGGAACTTCTGCATCGGTTTTTTTACCCCCTTTATCACTGGAGCCATTGACTATCGATATGGTTACGTCTTTGCCGCTTGCAATTTTGTTGCTGCCTTTGTTGTGTACTTTCTCGTCATCGAAGGCCAGGGACGCACAATCGAAGAGATTGATACCATGTATCTTGAGCGCGTCACTCCCTGGAAGAGCACTGAATGGGTCCGGCCTGACGACGAGAAGATGGAAGAGATTCGTCGCAAAGCCGGTATCGATGTTGAGGCGCTTGCGGCTCAAAAGGATGAACACTCAAAGATCGCGGGAGATCCCCAGGGTGGCGGCGTGCGGGTTGACGGCAGCAACATGGATCATGTCGAGCGACAGACTTAGAAGATCACTGCATTGCACTTACGACATTTATCTGCTAGTTTATTCGGTTTTGGCACAATGTATGTTACTCATGTTAGATATCCAACTTTTCATTTTTCAACTGGTCATGAAACACATTTACAGGTGGTGATTATTCATGTCGAGCTCCTCTAAACTAGGCGCATTTTTTAATACGCGGGAAACTCAACCACACCAAAGATATCACTGCAATAAGTGCCAGAATAATCGGCTGCAAAACAGTGACACCTTTCTTGGACGCGATAGCACCAATGATGAAGGGGAAGATGGCACTCCCCGTTCCACCCATGCTCATGGCGAAACCAATTGCGCTCACATGTATTCTTTTGGGGAGCAGTTTCGCTGTGATCATGACTGCTCCAGGGAACATGGGCCCTAGGAAGAATCCCAAGAATGCTATCGCCACGGCGGAAACGATAAACTCTGGAACAAGCCAGAAAAGAAGCTCCAGGCCTAGGCAAATGGCCAAATAAATGGTCAGGCAGAGGCGCTCACCGAACCGCTCCGTGACAAGGCCGAGGCTAGCGCGGCCAAGGGCCATGCCGGCCCAGAAGCCAGATCCAGAGATTCCCGAAGCATAGGGTGAAGCGTGGCGGACGTTTAGCATGAATGTGACGACCCAGCCTCCCAGTCCAACTGCAACACCGTTCAGTATACTCTTGACTTTGCCTTCTCATCTCGTGCCAACTCACCTTCCACGCCCATGTAGGCGAAAAAGAAGAATGCACAGAGCCACGTCACGGAAGACTTGATAGCTTCTCTGGTGCCAGCGCCAGTGGCACTCGGGTTCTCTCGCTTGTGCTCGGCTTCGTATACACTGCCTGTTTTATCCCAAAAGAAATAAGAGAGGCCGCAGAGCTCGGCGACTGACATGCCCACCTACAAAAGAAGCCCAAGTTATTCGCTTGCAAAAACATTTTGATTGCAGAGCCACACTCAAGCTTACTTACCATGATGTAGTAGAAAGTGAACCATGGCAGTCCGGCTTTCACGACTGTGCTAGTGGCAATGAGAGGCGAAAACAGCGCCCCCATAGAGTAGCATGCATGCAGGAACCCCTGCATCATGTTTGCCTTGTCCATTGCACCGATCCACGCGCAGAAGCAGGCATCAGTCAATCCGTTACCGAACCCGCTAATCGCATTGACTATAATCAATGCGGGATAGGGCGGGTGGGATGCAAGAACCGCATACGTAATAATGTGGCACAGGGGCGCCATGAAGGCGATGCCGCGCTGCCCAAATTTGACGTGAATGCGTGCATTGGTGAAGGCGGCAACAGAGTATCCGAGAAAAGGTGTCAAGAATATAAGAGAAATGGCAGTCTTTCCGAGACCGTAGTAATCTTCGAGCTGCACGTCCGAGTTAGTGGACTTGCCCCCCC
>JARJPL010000490.1:0-18253 GCA_030782805.1 Aschersonia sp. MBC 622
CGCGACACGAGATGGACACAAAAACTCGCGCCACCAAAGGTATTCGATCGGCCGAGCCAGAACAAGAAGTGGAGAGTTGAATCTTGACGACTGAATCAGAAGTGATATTTTACCCCAAATTGCATGGAATGGTTTTAAATATAGATGCTATTTTGGAAGCGGTAATCAAATTTTCCGCTGCAGTCAGCAGTTGCGAATGCCGCATCGTGGTCCCTGGGCACAAAGCCCGGCAGCCGCTCTCGCTCGACCCGCGCCGTTTCAATATGCTATGTAAAGACATTCCCGTCTATAGTCGAGGGGGGAAATTTTTTTTAAACGGTTATTGCCACCACCCTGTCGAGACCCGACTCAGCTGATGCAGTTTGACCCCCAATGTAATATCACGGAGATTCGACTTACATATAGCAAAGGGGAAAGCAATAAAACCTCTCTACGTATTGGAGGCGTGCCAGCAGCTAACCCTCGGTGCCCTCCGCCCTCTCAATATGGGGGAGAAGGAGGGGGTGCAAAACTGACTAGGCCGATACATGTGTGTTCCGGCACATCTCAATCAAGAGTTGTTTTATAGTGTTTATATGGCCAAGATGCTCCATTCGCCTCGCCAAGACGAATGCAGCGAACCCCGCTGGAACACCAAGAAGGCATTAAAATAAACATCTCGGCTTCCTACACTAACTAACTAACCATGGGTTACCATCGCCAAGAACAACACCCCTCCACCTCCTCTTGCGTCTCTTGCGTCCGTCCATTCCCTCGCTCGCCTTTTTCCCCCTTCTCCCCCCCACCTCCACGCTTGCGTTTCTCCGCGCCGAGAGTTGAAACAGGAAACCTTGGCGGTGCATTCGTCTAGTTTAGCGATAGGGATAGAGGAGCCGTGTGCTTCGTAAGCTTTTTAATACGCTTAACTCTACTAGAAAATTAGATTAGTACCGACCTTCCTGTCTCGTGTTCAGCGATTCCGGTGAGTGAAGGGTGCCACGCGGCCATGTAACGCAAAAAGCCATTTAGATAAGGAGCCCACACAAGGAAAAATAATAAAAATAAAAATAAAAAAAAGGGCTCAATGATCTTTTGGTAAAAAAAAAAGATGGACTAAGAAATTTTACCCACCCAATTTTGGCTCGTTTGGCAGTAGAGACAACCTAGGTAGCCAGTCATGACATGCACAATCATGGGCCACATTGGGGGGGGGGGAGGGGGAAACGGGTGAAGAAAGCTGCAACCGGGAATTACAAAGTAAAGAGGGACACAAAGGGTGACTTTTTTCTTCTTCTCCTTCTTCTTCTTCCATCGGAAGCCCCTCCGTTTCAAACGAGCGCGCCAATAGCTGCGTCTTGAATTGCACTTTGTAAGCCACCCTCGGCGGCTTTCGCCAACGATAACTTTTTTTTCGTTTGCCATATTATGGCCTGGGCAACAACATAGACTGACTTGCGGATCAGCATCCGCGGAAAGCGCCCCCCCTCCGCCCCAGGGCGTGTGGATATTGCGGTTGAAGAAGGAAAAAAAAAAAGAAAGAGGGTGTCAAACGAACACCCACGAAGGTGGTTTGGTGGGGGGTATTCCGCCATCAACAAGTTTTCTTTTCGGTTCACACACACAAGGTGGGCGTGAAATTGCGTATGGACTTTGTTGGAAGAGAGCAACGCCGTTGTGGCAATGTGGGAAGCTGGGAGGGCGGACGGGCGGATGGGGCCAGCGTTACGGTAGCTCTTCTCTCATTATGATAACTTTTAAAATTCCCCTTTTTTATTTTTTATTGATTTTTTTTTCACGCAACTAACTGGTTACGTTGCCTTTCTTGGCCGTGATCTAGACTCTGGCGCATGACACGGGTAGGCTATGTCTATTCTAGCAGCAATCGCCGAGACCATTTTGGCCAAGAGATGGATGGGTGCAGGGCAGCTAACACAGATGCTATGCTGCTGTCAAAGATATGGTTTTCGCTAGTCCTGCGGGCGCATAAACGCAAATGAATCGCTGATAAAACAAGTCCATCATGATTACTTTCTTTCAAACGGAAAGAGCATGCACCAAATCCTTTGCCATTCGCAGGCATATAAATGTCCGTCGGCCAGCTGGAAGCCTCACCGTGGTTGCACCGTTGCCATACCATCTAGCCAAGCCGGCTAAACTTGGCAAGCGGTTCGACTATATCGAACGCATCTTGCATCCAATAATGCAAAATGATGAATCGATGTAGTTAGATGCCGGTTCCGCCTCGTTGTCCGCGGTACACACCCCCTCCCTCTCCAACAGGCTTCTAGTTTCTCGTGGAGTCGGCCCGCACAGTCGCTTTTTGCGCGCCGCCACCATCTATCTGCACACGCAACAACCCATTTGTCAATCCTGCAGGGGAGGGAGGGGGGGTTGCACGGATTGATTGAGTGTTCCCCCCCCCCCAGGTGTGGAACATTTTCTTTTTTTTTTTTAACCCTCTGAGCAAATTCCCCGTGCACATTCTTTGCTGCATAGATTAATAGTGCCAAGCGAACCGCGAGAAGAAAGAGAGGCTTTGACCTTGGCTTGCATCACAGCTGACAGGGGCGTATATTGTCTCTCTGTTAAACGAGACGAATGGGGCAA
Organism: Aschersonia sp. MBC 622; assembly: GCA_030782805.1. Lineage (NCBI taxonomy): Eukaryota > Fungi > Ascomycota > Sordariomycetes > Hypocreales > Clavicipitaceae > Aschersonia > Aschersonia sp. MBC 622. Next base: position 2,587 of record JARJPL010000490.1, read on the forward strand.
TCACAGAATTGGACCGGAGCCAATGGTTTGAATCCCAACGGTTGCTCTCTTTGTTTTCGGTGCTTTTATTTCGCCCCGGCACGCAATCGCGATGACGTCTTTTTCTTTTGTCTGGTGTTGTGTTTGCCAAGAGGGAGCAACGGGCTTTGCTGTATGCAGTCAGCAGCGCCGAGGAAAAGAAAACAAGCTTAAAATGACTGCCGATGACGACTTATTCCTACTTGGTAGAGCGAGGCAGCAAAGCCACTGACAAGCTTTTGTCTCAAGTAACCGCACGGGGGGTCGGCAGTGGGAACCATGCTCGCTGGCAACTTCATCATGGACTCGGGGCGTGGAGGCGCCATCTGCGAAACCGGCAATTCCAGACAGACCGCGTGCTCAACGAGATTTTGGGGGAGGGTCCCAAGGGAGAGAGGGGCCGCGATGGATGGATCGAGGTCCGGCGGCCACCGGGCCAGTCGTCACACTTCTCTCTCTCTCTCTCTCATATTCGTTCGTTCGACGTCGGTCCACGATCAAGTAAGCCATCATGTCAAGACGCAGCGACATTGAACGAACGAGTCAAGTCTTGGCCCTCCTGCTCCACCTCTAGTTTTCTTTTCCGGCGCGCACTCCATCACATCGTTGTTGAATTGTTGAACCTTTTTCAGCTGACGCATCGCATCACAACAAGCTTTAGTTTAAAGATTTTGGGGTGGGAAGAAACGTAAAGGCTTGCATGGGCGGTGCGCACTGGGTTGCCCGTGCTGCGCGGTAGCGGCTGGGCGCAATGCAACGCAACTCGGGGGGGCGGGGAGACTGACTGCATTCCTGGGTCGTCGCTGCGACGCTGAGGAAAATAAAAAACCGACTAATCACGGAGCGCGATGCGGTCTTTCACAAAGCAGTCTCGGCTCTTCCTCTTGCCAAGCTTTTCTTCGAGAAAAAAAAAAAAGAAAACGAGTAGATGTAACGGGAGTAGTACTACCCTAGAAAAAACAACGAGTTTGGAGGGGGTGTTTAGATTCACGGAGAGACGTTGTTACCCTCTTGAGTCGCCGTGCAGGAGAAAAAAAAAACGCAATCAACTGGAAAGAAAAACAACAAAAGGGTGGCAAATGTCAAGTGATTTTCAGGGACCCTGTATTTGCGGGCAGGCACATGGTTGGCTTGCGATTTAAGTTTCCGAGCATTTACAGTTTAAGCTTACCGGGCCGCAGGGCTAGTTTACGACAGTGTATCTGTAATCCGTAGATTCAGTGGGAAAAAAAAGGCTACTAAAATACTCTCAGAAGGCATAACCGCCCACGCTAGCTGGTAGGGCAAGTCATGAACAAGTTTTTGGTTCCATAACAAACATCCCGATCCCTGTGGTGCGTCGAAAAGCGAACGTGGTCAGATAAACAATAGAAAGCGGGCAAGATAGAGTTATCCGTAGCTCGTCTATCTACGCATTAGTCTGACAGCGATGCCACCAGCGCCGGCAGCCAGAGCGCGCCCGACGAGCGCCTCTTTTCTTGGTACCTACCTACTAACTAACATCCATGGGCCAGAGAGAGAGAGCTTTTGGCTGCCTGGCCCTGCCTGGTGTGCACACCATTCCAGTCTATGATAGCGCACCAGCGAATAACCATGGCAGGATTGCGCCGCTGATTACGTATATTAAAGGCGGCTCTGCGCTGTGTTTAATCTAGAACTTGTTCTTGGCGCTTATTTCAACCTCAACGCGAAGCTTTGCTTTTGTACCATCGAGATTTGTTGTTGTTCATCAAGCCCAAAATGCACATGCCCTTTTCCGGGACAGACTCCATCCGGCATTGGTCCGGGGGGCGGGCGTTCTCAGATAATATGCACTGATGACTGGCTTGCTTTGGTTGGTTAAACGAACGAGTCATTCAAAAAAAGCTTGATCCCCTCCCCTGGGGGGGAGATGACGCGGGACTCGCAAGGGTATCCATGGGCTGCCCAGGCAGCGCCATCTCTTTTTCTGTGAGATCATCGGACATCTTGTTGCGGACGGACCGTCCGGCGCCGGGCGCGCGCGCGCCCTCTGCGTGTCGTGCAGGGAAATGGGCTACCAATATTATGCAGGCTCAGCTCTTTGACGAGACTTTTTTTTTTGTAAAGGAATTTCGGCTCCATTTGTTCGTTCCTGCCATTCGAAAAGACGTCAACGACATTAATAATTGCCTGCCTGTTCATAGTTATCAACGTTTAGCCGGCCGGGACTCCGTGGCGCAACCCGGCCCAACGGAAGCCTATCGCACGCCTCAAGCCACAATGAAGCCGGGCAAGATTACACAAAAAATCTCACGCCTGTCAAAATCCTGCCGTCTTCTTCTTCGTTGCCAGGGGATCAAAAAAGTAAGAAACCTCCCTGTTCGTCTCAGCCTCAGGGGTGTCGGCTCCCCACCAACTAAACCTATCTGCTCCCCAAGCTGACTGTCATATCTCTTTGTAGGGGGGCTTGCTTGATCGGTCCAGTGACAGACAGATTGGCTGGCTCGCCCCCGGCTAGTGGTCACTGGGTGAGTGTCACTGGTGTGTGATGAGGGGGAGGGGAGGGGAAGAGGGGGGTGTGTGTGTGGCACGTTTTAGGCCTAGAATATGCTTACGCCGAGATAAAAATCGAAAGCCACCAATGGTTTGCGGTTCCCGACCGGGTTTCCGATCCAGTCCACCACAGTAGAAGGGGCCTTGTTTTGTGGTGCTGATTTGGCTTATTTTTTTCTTAGCGACCCCCATCTCCATTCCCACCGCCCTAGGACAAAAAAAAAAAACACCGCCAATCTATCCGTATTTCATCCATGCGCCGTTTTTTTTTTTTTATGTTTGGCGTTGACAGTAGCAAGCCACATAGTTATGACGAATGGGAGGAGGGGCACAGGGTGCGCGCAAACAAGGTTCGACGGGGGGGGCGGAAGGGGAACGGGAAGAAAGGATCGGAACAAAAGATCCAAAAAAAAAAAAAAAATCCATCAACGGTTGACTACACGGAAAAGGAAGCAAAGGGGATCGACAACGGTGACGATGGTGCAACAGCTGATTGCTTCCCAAAGTATGCGTCGCAAATTTCAAACGCTCAAAACTTCTCTGACATTGCCTATTATTACGCTTGCACGTTACCATGCTCATCTAAGCCCGCCAAATTGTTCAAGGTCTAGGGGTAGGGTTCGCCGGGGTCAGTTTTGGTTCTGACGTGAGAACTGTTTGGCTCCTTCCAGTATATCTTGTCATCTCAACATTTCAACATATGCCTCCATCTTACGCCGTCCGTGAATCGGAGGCGCCGGGAATTGTCGTTTCCAGTGTCACCTAGCGATACCGTCATGGTTACGTTTTGACTGGTGAGCATCGTAAAAGGCCATCATGGATAGGGTTGCGTCCTTCTTTCAGCTTCCAATTCTCTTCTGTCAACGGAGACTACATTGCCCAATTCGTACTGCAAGTGGCCATCGCATAATCCTCTTCTCCGGCATCTCTGTCAACACTGTAACGCTACTCCGCCCACCACCATGCTACCCCAGTTTCTTGTTTGGGACATGGTTGTTTGAGCAACGTCGTCCGACCACAGCTTGCCAGTCACTACCTTGATCGGCATCATCACAATTCTGATGATTTGTGGCAACCTTCAAGGGGTGGGAGCAGGTGCCGAGATCATCGGCGCTACGTCTGCACATACGGTGGCTTTTTGCTTTTGTTCATGCATCATGTGCTTCAAATTTGTATGTTACGTGGCAGCAAGTAGTCAATGCTTGGCACACCACGAGACTAAATCTATGTACAATCAAAATCAAAACTGTGCTGAAGAAGTCTTTACAGTACCCAAGTCATGAACCCAGCCAGGTTCAGCCCCCAAAAACGCCTATGCGGAGCATTGTCACGCTCTAACGCCGTGCCTTGGCATATCTGTTTGCCCAATTCTAAAGAGACGACAACGCAAGAGATACGTATCGTGAGAAAAGCCCCAACTCCGTTTCTACAATCAATAAAATTGCAAACAAGAGAGTAAGAATAAAGGCAAAGAAACTGCTCTCTGTTAGTACAGGCACAAGACGGGCACAAGACGAGCCCAACGATGAAATGGACATACCTTGCAGAGAAACGGTTTCACTGGCTATCCACAGCCATATGACTAGATGCATCACCCAGCGCACAGAGCTGCTTGATGCTGTTGTAGACGAGATGTGAGCGGTCACCCTGCCTTTGCAGCGGTGTGGCAGAGGCTAGGCCAGACAACAGTGTCCACACGTTGGGTAGCTGGAACAAGTCTCGGTTAGCGTCTCAGTGAACAAGAGCTTCACGGCTTGAGCTAGGCTGAAAATAGACCTACTTTTTGCTGGATAGTGGCTAAATTCATGGCGTTGGCATCGCCCAGATCCTGCATGGATCGGAATTCGCGACACTCGATGGCGCAAATATCCTCTGCCGTCTTGAGCGCCTCGTCTTGGTACGCACGTCTCTCCCACACGCTCCATTGAGCAGACTTCTGCCGAATCTCGGCGAGCAAAGCAGGAAGGTGGCGGTTGCGGCTCAGACGTTGGTCCATGGCCAGTGAGGAGCAAGGGTCGAAGCTGCTGCCATAGTATTGAGCAGCCATTGAGTCAAACGTGTCGAATCCGACGCGGCGGGCGCACTCCAGAACGTATTCGAAACGCTCTTCGATACTCGAGAACTGGTGTGGTGACCCAGCCTCTGAGACTTCAGTAGCAGCAGTAGTAATGGAGCCCCAGGGCGATGTGGAAATGGCGCTCTGAGGAGCCACAGTTCCGGTTCTTGAGCTGGTAGGCGACATCATGGCTGGACTATTTTCCCATGTGGGGTTGTTGAAGAGCTTGCTATCGTTTCCATCTTCTTCGGAGATTTCAGAGGCTTGGCCTTTCGGGACTAGGATTAGCATAGTATGCATGTGGCGCTTGGCGGTGGCAACATACCGAGACCGGTCACGCTTCCTCTGTACCCGAAATGGGCGTCCAGTTGAAGCGATTCTTGGTTGGGAGTCGATGCGGCGCTGCCGTTGCGATATAATCTCTGCATAGCAGGCTCACCTGGCATCTCCAGGCTGGGAGACATTAGTGGCACCTGATCAAGGCTGGCGGCAGCATGATTCAACAGAGCCGGGTTGTTGAAGGGAGGCTGCTGGTGAAAGTTTCGGTTCATGTAGGGGTTTCCAGCCATGGAGACTGCATCAGGCATAGGCTGAGCGGCGCCATCAACGGCCATGCCAGGCCACATCTCCTGAGGCATCGAGCCTGGAGTTCTTGGGAGGGACATGGTTTGCTGCCAAAGGGCGGGGGGCATGTTTCCAGCATTGGGAACAAAGCCCATGGAGCCGTCAGGCGTGACGGCACCAGGCATATCCTGGGGGTAGTACTGCTGCTGTTGTTGTCTGGCACGCATCTCACAAAGCTGCTGCTCGAGGTCCTGCACCCGTTGCTTCATGCGGTTGCCTGTCGTTTCGTGATTAGTGAAACAGCCCACAGAGGCCGCTGCAAGTTGATGATGCAAACTCACGGTATGTTCTCTGTGCAACTCTGTTCTGAATTCTCTTTTTGGTTTTTTGATCAGCGTCCACGAGAGACTCTGGGGTAGTTTCGCGATTCATGGCTGCGGGTGGTGATTGGCTGCCCCGGGGCTGGGCGCCGGCGGAAGATGTGCTGGAGATGGAAGACATGGTCTTTTTGTGCTGACGAGAACTGTCACTTGTTTCTAATGCCGTTGCAGAGGGCATATCCGTCAAGTAACGGGTAGTCGTAGAGGGTGACAGTAAGTTGTTGTCTCTTTTGTGCGTAAGTGTATATAGGTGATGCGGTTGGCAAGGTGAATTGGACTGAAGTGTACAAGAGAGAGGTGACAAGAGTGAATGGGCGTGGGAGGTGCGGGTGTATAAGTAAGTGTACGCGATGGAACCAGGACAAGAGGAACGAGGGGCCTGCCATAAATAAAGTCTCTGGCCAGGACGAGGGAGTTGAGATGAGTCAGTGGGGTATAGCTAGAGACTGTTTAAAAGGTGGTCCGGGGGAAACTGCCAGGTGGGAGTGAAACGTGGTGAAAGTCTGCCAGAAACACGGCCTGGAATAGACATGCTCAGCCAAATCATCGACCCCTCTAGCGGTACCCGGCCAGAGCGAGCTATTCCCAAGCGGCAGCCTGGATCTCTTACCAGTTGAACTGGACACGCCCCCCCACGTTAATAATCCTGCACTAGGGATCCAACTATGTGCACTCCTCCTAGTTGTCCGGGTCCGTTTTGACGACACGCCCAGCCCGGCCTAGCCGCACAGATAGAAGCGGGCGTGTATCCGTACCAGTCAGCGGAGAAATGCTTCAAAACCTACCACTAGTTAGCAATACCTCGACGGCAGCGGCAGGAGCGCAACAGGCAGTTAATCCACCACAAGACTTGGCCAAATTAGCTGCTAGATGTGTCCTGCGGCCAGGCTCAGCCTCCGCGCTTTGCGAGATAATACCAGGTTCAGGACCGGGGCGGCTCTGCGGGCTGCAGGCGTTGCCCGCCGATGACATGACAGCCCTCAAGGGCCCCGCGGGCGACACCTCCACCCCTTGCGTGGGAAGCGATGTCCGCAACCCGCTGGGCAGCAGAGAGCCAAGGTGAAGGAAACATTGGCATGTCCGGGATTCAGGGTTTGTCCGGCTGACCCTGGACTTGTGGCGGTGGGACTCGCCCGCAGGGGGAGGGGTGCGGTAACCGTGCGGCCACGACAAGACTTTTGAGAAGGAAAGAGAGGAAAAAAAAAAAAAAAGAAAAGTCCCCAGATTAACAGTTGGATGAGCAAGCCTCTCTCGATTCTGCCGAGCCGGGTTAGTGCGCTAGGCGTAGATAGATGTTGGCTCCGCCAAAACGGCGTGCGTGATAATGGAGATTGTGCGCCAAAAGCTCACGCCAAAAGATGAGTGAGGTGCGGCGGGCAGAAGGCCATGGATGGTGTGCGAGCGATAGAGACGGGTTTCAATACGCGATTGGGCAATACCGTGCGGTTCGATGACTGGTGAATGATGACTGTCTCGGACTAGGTGTAGAAGCAAGCTTCCAACAAGGATCAAGAAGAAAGAGCCAAGATGAAGATCAAGAGCACGATGGTTGACAAGCTGAGTCAGCCCCGCAATTCGATCCGTTCGCCTGCCACACTCAAGCGTCTACCTGGCAGCTGCCAGTCTGCAGCTGCCAGCTGCCGCAAAAGCAATAAATTAAAAATTACGAATGAAAAAGAAAACCAGAAAGCTTGTTTGCAGTTTCTGCCAGCTTTCAGCACCGACCTCGAGCCAACGTTACTCCTCCAGATTTGAGCCCGTTTGCGTCCATTTTCATCTTCAATCTCACCCTTCTCGAGTCCGCCCACACGCTCGATAGATAGGTGCAGCCAAAGCCGGGCTTTTTCTCTTCCGCCAAATACTCCGTACACACATACAGATACAGATACAGGAAACCGCTGTCACAATCCCCGTTATTAGGCCCCTGCCCGCCGCCGCCGCCGCCGCCGCCGCCGTCCTACCTCACGCCTCCAAATTCTTACGCTTGCTGCCCTACTCTAACTAGTGGTCCCCCTTTCTCTAATCAAGCAAGCACTCTTGTTGTTTAGCTTCTTTCATAAGCATCCTTTTTTCGCTGCAACGCCGGGGGCACCTTGTTTTCGCTGGGCCAAGCATGGCTCGCAGCTCCGGGTTCCACGCTTGCACGGGTCTCTGGAGCTGGATACCCGCTGTTCTGCACGCCTCTGCAAGCCCGTATGCGGTACGAGAAAGGACAGTAACTACTATCTAGCCATCATCATTCGCTCGCCCGTCCACGCGCCAATCCACTGGCCGCAGTTACATGCAAGTCCCGCAAACACGCTGGTGGCAGGCTTCCTAATGGACCACGATGGGCAGTTCCCAGAAACTTATTAGGCATTACCCTCTCGAGGCTTGGCTCGCCCACAACGGGTCCCAACTGAGATGGGCAGCGGTTGACAGTTGCCGACGTTCATCTCCCGGCCCAAATCCAGACGCTTGACGCTGATCAGGAAGGAGAAAACACGAGAGGAGCCGAGCCATACTAACAAATATGGGGGAAGGGGGCTTGCCAGCACAACACTATCCGCCGTGCTTTCTGCTCATCATCCTGGTGGGGGGATCGCCTGGTACTGATCGGGATCTGCCTTTTCTGCTTGCCGGTAGGCAGCCTCTGTCGCGCCTCATGATGACTTTTGGGGATGTGCATGGTCAGAGAGAGGCCCCATTCGTCGTCCGAGTCCAGTGCTACCAGCCTTTTCATCTCGTCTATGGCAGTCGTGCGTCCGATACTGCCACGCCGACTGTGATTGCTTTCTCGGTTGTTTTCGCTCTCAATAACTACACTGGCTTGTCGTAACAAGCTATATCCTGCCTGTGCTAAGCTGCACGCCCCCACCACCACTACAGGTATGTCGTTCGTTCGTTCGTTCGATTTTTGAATTTTTGCAATTTGTAATTTGTATCTTGTATTTTTGTACTTTTGGAATTTTGTGGCTGGCGGACTTCGCTAAACCTCAGTCGGCCCCGTGTGCGCGCATCGAGTATTACTCGACGCCCGCAAATCAAAATTGCAGATTTCATGACTGATACGCTCGCCAAGGCCAGATTGCTTTCCACGATTGACTACTACACACATTACTGATCTGTCATGTCACAGTGTACGAAACAAATTACTGCCGGTAGTGAACGGCAAATCGACGTCCTGTGACATAATATCAACTAGTCGTCGGTCAATCTTGCTTCTTGCAGCTTGGTGGGTTCATCTGGTCGCCCTACTTTGACCCCTCCGGCCAACTAACGTCTTGGTTCACTGACGTATATACGTAACGCATATTTAGAGACAAAAGCGTTTCACCTCGTTCATTTTCAGCCTTGTGCCGAAGCACCTCTACATGCCCCATAATCCCACCGTGGATACTTAGGCCTCCGCCTTGGCCACGCCCGTTGAATGATAAATGCACGGTACATAGGCGGCAGTCGAGCAGAGTGCTAAATTAAAACCAGCAGGGAATATGAAGCCAAGGAATTGCTAATAATAAGAAAAGCCCTTCGCCCCAATACTGACTATTTGGCTTTCGCCACCTATAGCACCGTCTATTTATCGGGGTCTCGGCCTAGACGTTGCATATCAGCTCGGCCAGTGTAGGCAAATGCATGCCAATTAGGCCATTTCTCCGACTTGGCCGACGACTCGAACAACACCGGTGATGTCTATCTTCAAAGGCCGCTCGCTTTCTGCCACGGCCAGCAATGCTCCACGATGATGTCCTCGTGCAGGGGAAAATTTTTTAAATCTCGGCATGCCGCCCGGGGGGTTCCGCCTCGCAATACCTGATCTGTTTTTTAACGCCCCCAATCGCTTGCACAGATGCGTTCTTCAATAGTGCCCGAGATGGAGATGGGCTAAGCCCCTGTCCACTTCCGCATTTATAGCCGACTATTCGCTTTGAATAGCCCGTTGAGGTTGCGAGAAGCGGCCCAGCTACCCTTCCAGGTATGTTAGCTCCAAAAATACATTTTGCATGTTTTCTCATGATAATACCTTCTTGTTGTGGTTTTTTTTGCACCCTCTCTCCACCTTGATGTCGCCTGTTTGTGACGAAAGAGTCTTCTGGCCGTCCGGGTAGCCAACCGAATAGCGTCAACTAAGCTTGCAGATCGCCGCGAAAAGGGACATCAAGAGCAAATTGCGCGGTCCCGTCAACTGTTGCGGATATGTGGCATGTCCAAGTCGAGTGAACCTTTGCCTTTCCACAAGTGATTTGGTGCAGCCATACTCATACCGGATGGATCATGAAATTGTTGTCCATTTTCAGTCTCAATAAGCTGTCTATGACATGACGGAGATGCCGGCCGCAGCAGACCAAATCTGGTGATTCAACTCAACAGATTGGCTGCAGCCTCCAATGTTTTACAAACGCGGAGGAGTAATACTAAACTGGCCGGAAGACCCGAGTCGCACTGCTGCTGCTGCCGCTCCAACAAAATCTGCAGCAGGGGTCAGTTTTCAGCTTGGCGGAAAAACAAGTGGCGTCTATGACAAGCTATGAGAGCTTGATGTCGCAACACGAGTTGGAAACAACTGCCGCCCGCCAAGCCGGATATCAAGATCCTGTTGATCGAATCAAAGCATTTGTGTTACACATGTTGCCCTGAGACGTCTGTTCTGATTGCGTTCATGCGCGAGGCTGTGTGCATGCGTGGCGTCCTCTGCCCTATCCTCACGTCTGGCAAGCAGCTTGGCAGCCAAGAGTTGGGCTACCAAAAAAAATCAATTCATTTTAGTAATTGAATTGTGAAAAGTCTTTCCGCATAACTGGGGCTGCGTCACGCAGCCAAACTGCGGTACCCCGGTCAAGGAAGGATTAACCTGACCGGTTGCTGCAATCAACTTTACGTCTCTTGCATTCATCCCAGCTACCACTCGGCGTTGCTCACTTCCTCAGACGAAACACAAGATCTCACAGCATCTAGACAGAAGATTCTTTGGCTTGCAATGTATACTTTTTCTTTTCCAGGTCTTTTCAATGGCTCATGCCCTCTCAATAGCCTCGCGACTGTCTTGGCCCCCGCTTACAGTTAGCCGTTCATCCGAGCATGATTGCATAGAAGGCGTTTCTGCATGTTTCACTTGTCCTACAGAGCAGAAGATCAATGCCTCGAAAGGAAAGACGACGGGAATAACCAGCATCATCACTTCTCACAGACTTGAACCACCCAGTCCGCGGCATCTACATGATTGGATGCGATCTCCATCTCTGGCGTAAGCATCATCGCTCCAGCAGCCAATCGATTACGATTCGCATTTTTGTGGCTGGAAAAAAAGATGGCGCTGCTGGGTTTCGAACTAGATATACGATGACGAGCCTAATAGATGACAAGGATGTCGGGCATGGCGAAGGCGCGGCGATGTTGCCAAGCAGCCAGCCACTCTTTTGCTCAAGACAGCGCCCTGCCTGGGGCTCCGCGAGCAGCTGAGACGCGACCGGGCAAACTCTGCCGTGACTGGGCGACCTTGGCTTAGCGCCAGGTCCCGATGTCATATCAGGGAAGCTACACTCGGTAGACAAGGCAGGCTTACAGAAGAAGTTAACCCCAACTAAAAGGCAACGCGAGACGCCCCCCCAGGCATATTCCGAGCTGTCTCGGAGGTATGCGCCAGGCTGCTTGAGCCAGCATACATTCCGTTTTCCGGCTTGGTTTTTGTCTACGGAAAGATGCATAAGTAGCCCCATCGATATACAGTTTCACTTATAGGCGATTCTTCTATGCAAGATGCAGGGTTTCGAGTCTTGCTTGCATTGGCAGCTGCTACCGGGTAAGGCGCGGCTGCGTTGGCCTTGTTGAGTAGCTGAAGGTATCCGTCGGCAAAATTCAGGTGGTCAATTGGCTTTTTCGACAGACGACATTGATGCGCCAGACTGATTACTTAAATTTTCTTTTTGCCTTTTGCACGGCAGACGTTGCCGTATGGGATGCAGGGGTGTGAGGGGGATCCAGTCGTCTATACGATGCAGGCCGAAGCGAGCCTGCGATAACTACCCATTCCCAGCGATACAGCGAGGGTCTGGCGATTGTGGCTTTACTTTTACGTCACGTTCCATAGATACTGGATACGTTGAAATGTTCAGCCTCAGGAGGCCGCATGGGCCGGAGACCTCTCCATCCCTGGCTCATTTCACAGAGGCTTCTCCCCCAAAGAGGCAGGTATTTGGTTCTGTTGCAACCCCCCTTCATCCGAGCCCCCCCCCCCCCCAGCCCTGCTGTTTCCGACCGGGGTGAGGGGGCCGTATTTCCTTTGCGAATCTGGTTCGTTTCAAGGTTTCTTCCGTCGTGATTTCTCTGACAGTGGCGCGCGTTGTCGCTGAACAATCGAATAGAGACAAGTCGCAAGGCGGCGCCCTACTGAGGCTAGCCTCCTTCCCCGGCGCAACGAGAGCCGAGGAAGGGGGGGTGGGTGTGAGCGATTTGTGCTTTGAATGCGAGATCAAGAGATAATGGAAACAGCCATTTGTCTGTTGTCAAGCCTGATTGATTCGATATGGCGCAGCGTGGTGGTTGGTCATGGTTGGTAACCCACATCACTTTTGCTTGCTCTGCTTTGTTCCGCGCGTCGAATGATGGGGAGGAGGGTAAGAGGGGGCATGGGGGGCCTTCTGCCGTATTGCCATCTGGCGAAAACCCCTGGCGCTGGGTGTCCGCTCGCAGGACCCTCCATCTTTGATGCTGCTGTGCTTGGATACGCTCATCGCGGGTATCCCACATGGTGTTGATGATTTTCTTCTTCACAATGTGTCGCGGAGCCGACGGGCGGGCGTTCGGGGCCACGGATTAGCCCTCGATATTGTGGCGTGGTTCGCCGGCTGTGACGATAGCGCCGGCAGTGGCCCGGCGACGAAAGGGAAAGGATCAGAGACTTCAATAAAGGGACCATGTCGGGCAACCTTGATATCCGGGTGAGAAACCCGTGGCGAAACTCAAAAGTTATTAGCTTCAGAGTTGCACCTCTCGAGTTTCACTCCAAGTTGCACTCCCCCTACCTTATTACCCTCCCCCATTCCCCATTCGAGCTTCTTACAAGGGAAACACATATCTTGGACAATGGAGAGCTTTGTGCTCCAAGAACCTCTAGGAACCGTTGCTGTTTACGCGCCCAGGGCTATTTTTCCGGCACCTCTCTAGTGGCCGCAGCTGTGCATTAGTGGCGGCACATGGTGGCAGGCATATACAAAACCCTCCCGCACTTGATGTTGCTTGAATTTCTTTTCTTTGTTCTTTCTTTGCGTTTCGGTCCTTTGGTCGTTTGCCGAGGACCCTGTCGCACATGCATGTAAGTGAGAACTAAGCCGGTTGTACTGCCTCGAAGGGATCGACCGGCCGCCATAATAAGCACTGCGACGTTAAGAAAGTAGCCCAACAAGGCGGTCCCGTTGCCCATTATTGGAGCGTCCAAAGTTTGCGCAATTGCGAACTAGTTGTTGCTTGCATGCTGCTGATCCTTTCCTATTGCTTTTTCATAACGCACATCATCGGAGGGCTACCCTTGCCTAGAAAAGTGCCTGACAACTCAACTAGTTAGTTCTGTGATGCTTCAGGTCATCACTAGGCTAACAAGCTGCCATCACTTTTTATGCGGAGAACAAGAAGAAATGAGCAAGGTATGGGGGACGCAATGTAATTGTATAGGTACACGCCACGGTTCAATAGCGTGTGGATGGGGTCTTATTCCGGCTCGTGCGCCTTCACGGCTATGATTCCGGTGAGGCTGAATGAGCTCTAAATCTTCTTTCTTTTCCAAAAAAAAAACAACACCCCCAGAACTCTTGCGCTACCAGAAAAATCATCTGCCAAGATTATTGCAAAGTCTTTCACGTCCTCTTTTCCGTTATCAAGGAACGCGTAGCCGGAGTCTACAATTGGGAATTTCTGGCGCCACATTCGCAGTCTTGTTCCGGGCGTGGCACAAGTGCAAGCACATGTCAAAACTTTGCAACCGTGTCGTGTTTTGTCACCTTTCAGGATTAGTGTTTATGCGCTATTTTGACAGCGGTGGTATCATTTTTTTTTTGGTGCTGACGCTTTTCCTCTTCATTCTTCGTATATTAGTTAGCGGGCGACAACCGGCTTACATGCCTTGGCCCCCAGCAGGCCACCGACCAATGCAGGCGGTGATCTTCGCGAATACAGCAGGGGAGGCGGGGATCTTCATCAATGAGGGTGTTTGTACCACCGGCCCTTTCCTCAAGTGTGAGCCGGGCCAGGAGGCCAAGAAGGGTCGCAGGCGGTGATTGTCGAGATGATTGATGTGTGCCCTGAGAACGAGTTAGCTCTGCAGATCATCATCGGCCGACCGTTTCGGCGCACATCGATCCGCTCATTGCTTTTGGTTGTACTTTCTGTCCAAGGGCCGTCTTGGTCGGTCGGGGAACAAGAACAAACGAACTATTAGCTGCGCGGCGTATTGATAGGCGGGAACTGAACAAAGGGGTTGCGTGGCCGGCGATCGGTTTTTGTACGAGGTTCTCGCTGCCGAGAGACATGCATCGACTGGGCATCGACTGGGCTTTTCTGACCGATGTGGCTTGACAAGGTTGTTAGCCAAGCCATCGTTGTGAAACAATCATCGAGCCACGCGGAACCATGACGAAAAAGAAAAAAAAAGAGGGCATGTCACTAATTGCCCCGGAGTTCCTTTGATCTGTACAATGGGGGGAGGAGTTATGGATTATTTGCCTTCCCCTGGTGAACTGCGACTTATCTTTTAGATGGATTAGATAAGGGAAGAAGAAATAAAGGTGAAAAAGAAGAGTAGAGGCTAACTCCCTAGTTATGCGTCTTATTGGCTTTGCCTTGTTTGAGAAGCCATCTTATTTTCTTACCCACATGCCACGCAACAGGGGGGCGTGTTGGTGAATTTGATAGCTTTGCACCCACCGCCGCCTACTTATTCCGTCAAAGATGACGAGCTAGAGGAAACCTTGCGAGTCTGACTACGGGATTTCGAGGCTGTAAGAAAAACTGATACTTGCGCAAAGACGCTCCCACGCCAAGCATCCGTCCGCAAAAGCTTATTATTAAACAGCAACATGTATGACAGGAAAAAAAGCAAACCAAATCTTAGAAGAGCCTCATAACCCCCTACTACCCAAGTGGTCTTTCCTGAAACTTTGATGCAATCCCCAATGCTCACGCACTGTTCTGCCTGAGCCCGCCCCCCGCAGGGCAGCTCGACGCTGGTTCTTGGCATTGGGGTGGCACCGACAAGCTTCTAGATGAAAGGTCTTGGAGAAATCTATCCACCCCCCCGGAGATGAATTTCGCCGCGGTACTACGTATGTGTAGGCTAATGGAGGTGGTGAGAGGCATCGGCACTTGCGGTGATCCCACCTCGCAGCACCGTCTCACGGCAAACCACTTGCCTACCTAGGCCTCTGACCATCCGAGGCCACCAATCGCGGCATGTGTACAATTTTGCCACAGTCCCCAGATTGTCGCGATCGAAGCCCGTCATTGTGTCTTTGATGACGGGGCCGTGGAGAAGAGCATTTGCTATCCCACCTCTTCCCTGGGGCAGTGCCCGTTTCAAAGACCAAATCAAAGTCTCAGAGACCCCCAAGATGAAGAAGGACTTTTGTCAAGAGGAGTAAAACTTGCAGAACAGCTCCTGAGTGGCGACCGCGCCCTGCAGCGCGGGCCCTAATGCAGGCATGCCAGCAAATTCCGCTCGACTTCAATGTACGTCGTAGTCATCCTCAGCGACGATCTGCCGGGGAAGGTGGCTGCTGCTGCCGCAGAGTTACGGCTCCCGCCGAATTTCGCAAGGAGCAATATTACTACTCACAAACGCGTACATATTGTCATCACACTAATATGCACAATGTTGAGATGCAGAGTCTGAGTATGTGTGCAGTCTGGGGTTCCTGTTGGCCCGGCTCATGGCCAATTGCAAATCATGGCCGCGCGGCGAGGTTACACACGAGAGTGCATGCATTATGCCGAGAACGGTGACCATTTCTCGTACACTTCATCATCCAAACATACTCGACTTATTTGTGAGCAATTACTGCCACCGTATAAGATAAGCATCACCAAGCAGCGTCTTGGCAGTCGTCACCAGCAACCAGGGTCATCGTGGAGGGGGGGGGGGGGGGGGGTCGTGGGGGGGGGGGGGGGG
>JARJPL010000491.1:0-36329 GCA_030782805.1 Aschersonia sp. MBC 622
CCCCCCCCCCCCTCTGGGGTCAGGCCAGTTTCCATATCGAAACGCACATCCTTTCTGAAACCAGAACCTTCCATTGTCGGACATAGCTCCGTTCTGACGAGAAGGGAAAAAAAATATTTTTTGTTTACATGCCCGCGTCGCCGGAGAACCGAAGCAGATTCCAAGGACTGCCGAGAGCCCATCTCTGGCCACGCCACAACGAACATGATCGACGCTTTCGCGTGGAAGAGTCGGCACAGAGAAAAAACGGGAACTCTCCATTATCCCCGTCTTTTTTTCTTCTTTCTATCAAAAAGCCACATGTCAGAAAGTGCCACTGCTCGATCTGTAGAAAAAAAAACAAATTACAGTTGGCCGAGAGGCAGGCATTACCATCGTCGGTCCACTCGAACCCTCGCCATTCTGTGGGCAGTGCATTGATATCGAGTGGAGACGGTCCTTCGGCCGAGGACTTCTATGTTGGGGCAAAAAGATGTTGAGAGAAGTCTTCTCTTGTCTGGTCTAGGGTACGGTCATGGACGATGTGCAGTCCGTGTAGCCAGCAGTATGCCTACCGCTCACCACTTCCGTCTGAACAGAACGGCAACCGCGAAAGGCATGCGTACCCGGCCTCTGAACTCGAGGTCCAAATAGATGGCAAAGTATAGTATTCGTGGCTTGGGTAGGACGGGCGTACCAAGGCCCAGTCTGCCATGCTCGAGCATGATTACGTCCCTGGCCCTGCCAGTAGGTCCTTTGCGGTTCATATTTAGCCTTCCGACCATGTTGTAGCTCAAGAACATATGAAGCTAACATCATGACAGTTCAAAGACCTTATCCAGTTGTGATTCACTGGCCATGCAAATTCAAGGGCTGTCGGGGACGCGAGGCGGCCCAGACCAAGGCCACACACCTTGCAATCTGGCAGGTCCTGCCTTGGCACTCTCCAATGGTCTTGGCTCCGATCGCAGCACTCGCCCACAATGGTTCTCAGTGCAGTCTCTTGCATATTAATACTATTCGCCACATAGACGAGTCGACATTTAAAGTTTGTTTCGTACAGGAGAAAGCGCTGCATGTCCACGACGCCGGCTCTTGATGCCTGATACAGACGAGCCCCTCACAGTTTGTGATTGCAGGGCAGAGAAGGCGTAACTTCTATTTTATGAATATCGTACCACTTTTGGGGTACAATTGATGTCGCAGTTGCAGTGTGCGACACCTGATATGGTAGCAGATCGGTTTTTGGACTCAGAAAACATCTTTCAGTCATAAACATAAAAAATCTGACAGAGGTGTTTTTGAATGGTCTGGATTATTTCTTTCCGGCAATTTCACCCTTTGTTGCTTCAGACTTGACTGGAATCTCTGGCCAAGCAACGCAGAAAGAATCGGGAGACGATGTTCATATGTGTGATTGTTTCCTCGATTTTGGTTATATTTCGGGGGGACGCTACATTTGAGGTCTTCGTCAATTCTTGTACCCGGCAATATGACCAATCTGGGCTCGATGACCGCGTGGCTTCGGGCCGCTTTCAGCTGGAATTGAGATGAGCGAAGAGATTTGGATCGTGTTGCATTGATGTAACATGCTTTGCAAAACACTGCCGCTGAAGCATTGCAATCAATGTAGATTGCTGCCTTGCCCGGCAGCTCTCGTACCGAAATGAGCGCACCCGTAGCCGGTAGTAACCGTTTCTGACAAGTCACTCAGAACTCGCACTTTCGGGTAATTACATGCCGAGATACACAAAACTGCACCCAAACTTAAAGGCAAAGAAAGCAAAGCAATTAGGATCCGGAAAGACAAGCCTCACAGCAGAAAATCGAAAGGTTTTGGGCACTTTTATATCGAGAGGTCGATTGTTTTCATCTTCTGTGCGTTTGCCTCGTTCCTGTATTCATTTCATCTCATCGATGGGCGCCGAGTAGGAACACTATTTCCCAAGATATTTATTAAAATCGCTCTGCGCCGAAAAGATACAATCTTCAAGCAAAACAGATTCGTGACAGTTCAAGAAAATCCAAGGTGACAGTCGTATAACGAGAAGTCGTTAACCCGGCCAACGTACGGATAGATCAACATCCTGCAGCACCTGAAACCAGAATAGACATCTCAGGCTGTACGGCAACTTTTTGTCTGGTCTGATTTCAACCTATCGTGGCGCCTCTGGCTTGCGTGCTTTGCGTAGATAAGCCCACAGACGTTACAGAGCGTCCCTGGACCTTCTGGACCAGGGCGCCATTCCGGAGTTTTGATTTCACCACATTGGTGACAGGAAATGTCAGCAGTCCTTAGAAATCTCTCGAGGCCAGGTGAGTATACGAGGTGTCGCCATCCAGGAACCAGCTTGACGCATACTTACCCGAAATTGCTGCTGCTGGCTAGAGGGGCCTCCGCAGCCGAAAGAAGCACCAGATTGTCTTCTAGATAACTTCAGGCGGCGACTTTCGTCAGAGCATAGTGAGCCACGGTGGCTCTCGCTAGAGTATCGTGACTTGCTTGAACCATGGAGGCTTTTGTCGGAGCTTCGCGATTTGCTTGAGTCATGGCTCGTTTCTCGAGGAAGTTTGGTCATGTCATGTCTCTGGTGCCCATCAACGTCTTGTGCTTCGCCAGATTGAGAGCCGTGTACGAGGGCGGAACGGCCGCCAATGTTGTCTTGAAAATTGTACAGATCTTGGGCTGTACCTCTTATCTATAGCGCCCGAGCAAGATGGACAAGGCATCAGTCACATAGTCACAGTGAGGTGAGATTCCGCACTATGGTGTTGGTGGCTTTACCTTTTGCAATGTCTCGCCAGCCCTGAGTCGACCAACAGTGTACTGTTCGGGTAACCTTGGCGCCGGGATCTCGAGGCGTGCTTTTTTCTCCTGAAGCGACATGTGTGTACGAGGTAGACGATGTCTCTTTGAGGTTGGAAAGAAAAGCTCGACGCTACCGCTGACCGGGCTGCAGACATGAACAATCAAGATACACTCACGATGCTGCGCTATCTTGGCTGTGTACACGAAGCAGCATCGCGCTGCAGTAGCCTTCTGGGAATGAATGAGTCAGTGGCGAGCGGCTGAGGGCGTTTCGCCAACGGCACGCGGGCGTTCGCCTCGCAACTAGTATTTGGGCTTAGAGGCGGTGTAGAACCAGAGGCGAGTCGTATCCGGGTGTTAAAGGCGGCAACGGCGACTAGAAAGAGTATGAACTGAAGCGCTCGTGATACAAAGATGGAAGACGTGCAGTAGGTGACAGTTTGAGATGAGAAATCACGCATCAGAAAATTTTCAAACAACTCAGCAGGCAAAGCAGGACAAAGGGCGCAGGACAAAGGGCGAGCACACGACGATGTTGCAAAGCTTACGCGAAGGCTGACAAAGGGGGCAAGGGCCCGACTTTTGGCATCTGGTGGGGCTGCTTGGCGGGGAAAGGAAAATCTCCGAAACTCGGATGAGCTGGCGGGCGATGGCTTCTCTTTGTCCCTGCATATCCTGGTCACGAGTGCAAACAAGGCACGGCATCTGTCATTTGACAAGTCATTTTCAATCATTTTCATCATGTGAACATTATTATCTATCAATTATGCATGATGCAGAAATGCGTTTCAAACCAAATAGCACTGTCGAGTGCTTGTCGACGGCCTCGCGCACGCAAACGACCCCTTCGGCTCTTTAAGCCATGCTAGAATTTTTGGCGCCAGACATCTGAGTGTTGCTCTTGGACAATGTCTCACCCGTTTCTTTGCGCGAGAATGACGCCCACGTCTTGAAGCTCGACATGGACATGGTCTTGCGAAATTTGACTCCTGACTCATCAGGCCCTCCCTGGCCCCAGGCACCACGCTGAACGGCACGATCCTGGAGCAGACCGAACTGGCGCTTGGCAAACTTCCAGCCCTCAATACCAGCGACGAAGACAATCGTGAACCCGACCGACAGTGCCCACTCCCAGGAAATGGGCGCGTGCTTGAAGAACTTGGTGTTCAACTCCGGAATGTACACAACGGGGATGACCGATAGAGCACCACAGATGACGGACCAGAATAAGAAGCGGTTGCTGTAAACGTCCTTGAAGAAGGGAAACTTGCTGTCATCATCGGGGTTGAGGCGAAACATGGAACGGCGGAGGCTCTTAAACTCCCAAGCAGAGATAAGAATCAGCCAGGTAAGCTCCGCAAAGGTGGCAGCACGGGCTCTGAACACAGGCTGGCACTCGTCGGAATACGCCGTGTTGCAGTTTGCACCAAGGTCGCCATTATAACGGCCGTAAATGATGATGACAAAAGTGCACATGGTGCAGGCACCCATCATGATGCCATAGATGACCATGTCAACAATGATCTGGTTGGTGAAAACACCGCGACGCTTGTCCTGAGGAGGTTTACGCATGACATCCTGGGCAGCAGGCTCACGACCGAGACCAAAGGCGGGGAACGATGAAGTGACCATGTTAATCCAGATGATGTGCAAAGGGGAAATGGGAAACACGGAGAAGCCATCGCCATCGACGAAGCCCAGGCCGGCAACTAGAAGAATGACCTCGCCAACGTTGGACGTGAGTAAGTGCAGGATAAACTTTTGAATGTTGTCAAACATGCGGCGACCTTCGCGAATGGCAGCGACAATAGAGTTGAATTTGTCGTCAGTCAGCACAATCTTGGAGGCCGACTTGGCAACATCAGAACCGGAACCCATGGCGATACCGACGTCGGCACGGGACAGAGAAGGGGCGTCATTGACACCGTCACCAGTCATGGCCATAAAAGCACCGCGGCGACGCAGAGCCTCGATCATGCGAGTCTTGGTGTCCGGAGCACAACGAGCGATAACGAGAGGAAGCTCTTCCAGTGCGTCAATCTCGGCGTCTGACATTTTGTCAAAATCGGTGGCCTTTTGGACAATAGAGGTGGCAACACTATCGGGTAAAACGCCCAGGTTCTTGGGGATGATGCCGACTTCCTTGGCAATGGCCTTGGCAGTCTCGGGGTGGTCACCAGTGAGCATGTGTACCTTGATACCGGCTTGGGAGCACTCGGCAATGGAGGGCTTGGTCTCGCGACGTGGGGGATCGTAGATACCAGCAAGGCCAAGCAAAGTGAGGTTCTGTTCGACTTCACCGCGGAGCTTCTCGTCTTCGGCGGCACTGGACGACTGCTTTGCGGTGAACTTGCCATCCCATGCGCGGTACGCAATGGCAAGGACGCGCTGGCCCTGAGAGGCTAGCCTGTTCATCTGCTGAAGAACGCTTTCCTTGAGTTCGTCGGTGACGGGCTGCTGGTCAGCGCCAGTCCCCACGTATGAGCAAAGATCTAGAATGCGCTCGACCGCGCCCTTGGTAAAGACCATGCTGGTGGCGGTCTCAATAATGGAGCCACTCTCGCCTGCGGGGGCATCATAGATGACGGACATGCGCTTGATGGAACTGTCAAAGGGGAACTCGGCTAGCTGCTTCCAGCCCTGGCCCTCGAGCGACTTCTTTCCAAGGCTGAAGCGGTGGGCAAACACTTGGAGTGCAACCTCGGTGGGCTCACCAGTTGTCTGCCACTTTTCTTCTTCCTTGTCAAAGCGAACGGTGGCTAGGTTGCAGAGAGACGACGAGAGCAGGAATGCCTTCAGCTCATCCGTCATTTCGCACGGCGTTTCAGCTGGGGCTGGCTCAGCTTCACTCTTAGGGTTGAGCTTCTCGTCAGGAACATCAAACTTGAGAACAGCAGCACTGCGCTCACGGTCATAATCTCGCTTGGGCGCCTCAGTGACGGGCTCGTCCTTGTTGAGAGCGTATGTGACGCGACCCTTGGTCGGGTCATTAGGGCTCTGCGAATCGTGCACAGTGTAAATGTGACTACTGGGAATCCAAGCCTTGCGGACAATCATGGCACCCTCGGTAAGGGTACCGGTCTTGTCAGAGCAAATATTGGTGACACCGCCGAGGGCTTCCAGTGCAGAGAGATCGCGCACGACGACGTTGGCCTTGCGCATGACAGTGACAGCGACGACCATGGTGATTGTAAGGACACTGCATTCACGTATTAGCGAAGTCATACTCTGGAAACGTGTAGGATCTGTACTTACGCGACAAGGGACTCGGGGATAATGGCAATACCGAGAGAGGTAGCATAGATGATGACTTCATTGCGAAGGTTGAAGTGGTTGACGCCAAAAACGACCATGGCTAGGATAATGGCACAACCAAAGAGGACGTAGGCAAGGGCTGAGAGTTTTCGCTGAAGAGGTGTGCCCTCAGTCAAACCCAAAAACTTGCCGATAACATCGTAAGTACGTCTAGCCAGGCCAACAACGGGCTGGCGCTTGCCATACTTGCGCCAGTTCATGGAGCGGCCGGCTTTGCGCTGCTTCTTGGAGGTGGAGGCGGCAATCTTGCCGACCTCGGTGCTCATACCAGTGGCAGTTACGATACCACGACCACGGCCCTTTCGGACGACGGTGGTGGCGTAAGCCATGTTGACGCGGTCACCGATTCCGACTTCCTGCTCCGAGGTGGCTAGCTTTTCGGTTCCAGGGGTATGGATATTATTGTCGACAATCTTCTCGACGGGGATCGATTCGCCAGTGAGCTGGCCTTCTTCACAGGCCAAGTTCATGGCTTCAAAGAGACGGAGATCGGCAGGGACGGTGTCGCCCGTCTTGAGGAGGACAATGTCGCCGGGCACGACGTCGGGGCTGTCGACAGAGGATTAGGATGATTGATTTTTAAGTTATCTGAAAAAGGTAAAACATACTTGGAAATGACTTGGGTCTTGCCGTCACGGAGAACCATGGCACTGGGGGACGAGAGGGCGCGAAGTGCGTCCATGCGCTTTTCTGCGCGGTACTCTTGCCAGAAGCCGATGGTGACGTTGAGGAAAATGACACAGGCAAGAACACCGCCCTCGATGTAATCTTTGATACCGAAGCTCAGGGCCATGGCAAAAACGAGGACCTATCGAAAAGTCTGGATTAGCACGGAGTCAATGGGCCAAAAGAGGCATGGAAGAGCTTACAATAATCATGGCATTGAGAATTTGCTTCGTCAGGATACTATACCAGGCAATGGTGCCGCCCACATCGAGCTCATTTTTGGCATACTTTTCAGTCGCTTGAGCGACCTGCGCCGAGGTGAGGCCCTTGTCGACATCGGTGGAGAGGGCGTCGGCTGTCTCGCTGACGGAGAGGAGGAACGGGTGCTTGGGGAATTCAGCCATTGTCGCAGGTGGAGGAGGCAACAACGACGGCGACTGGGGTAGTAGAGGAACCGCGCTGCTCGGAGGGAGGGCAGAGGCTGATGAAGGTGCGAAGGTGATGCATAGACGGTGTGGATTGGGAAAGACTGTGTTTCCCGCTGACGATCAAGACGACAAAAGACGAATCCCTTTGCGGTCAAGGGCGCCTCTTGCACGTAGGTAGGACTTTTGGAAGCTTTTGGGGTTGTGTAGGAAGAAGTATTAATGATGCTTCCTCGTTCAAAAAAAAACGTTGGCCATAGATTGATCTAGATTTCGAACAGCCTTGGGAAAAGGCGGGGGGGAGACGGTACTATAAGTACTTGTGATGCCAAGCAGGAATAACGTGTGGGAGGTTTCGCCCGCGCCAGATGCCCTTGCAGCTAACTCGCCCACACCCCCAAGATAAGGTTTTGACGTAGGTAAAAGGCCCAAGGCCGCCGAGAAGTGGTGCCCCACATCCGGAGCATGGGTTCTTCGGCTTGGCGGCGCCGGGGGGCCCCACCTGGCGGCGCCGCAAACATTGCCCGGGCGAAAACGAGCCTGACTCAACCAGTAAACCAGTAAATATGCTGCTGTATGGTTGCTGCTTGTATGGACCGTTGGAAGGTTCTCTCGGCCTTTGTTGCTTCGCTTGTCTCTCGGGTTAACCCGAACCACATGCGCGGCGAGCAAGGCGCAGCAACGATAAGAGATCTCACCAATCTATTTTTACAAAGGAAAAAATCGTGGCAGTGAAAAATGTAAAATGCCAAGAGGCGGGTGAGAAAAAGTAGAAGGAGTGCCGTGGTTTTGGTGTATCTCCGGGGATAGCTGTCCGCAAACATGAGGGCTGCAAAAAAGGAAGGGCGATCTGCTCATTGACACCCAGTTGTGGTGTGACGTCAAAGACTACGCTTCAAAGGAGTTGCGTGGTTCTTACAAAGAAATGCTCAAGTTGGAGGCAAGCTTTGAAGCTCATCAAGCAACCAAAACATGCAACACGATTGAGCAGCAAACATGACCGAAACTAGTTCACTTTACAGATGAGGCAGGAATCAAAAACTTTTTTTTTCTTTCTCGCCGTGCCGCGTGGCTTATGGCGGGCTTGGACATTTCTGCATTCCAGCTCAAGAAGGATTTTGCCCTCTGCCCGTTGTCGCCAAGACACTGGTGTGGATGCGTGCAGTCACCAGTTTTGTCACTAGCTGAGGCTGCTCGCAGGCGAAAAGCAGTAAGAAATACGGGCTCTACCAGCGACCAAGAGGCTTGGCGTTTGGCAGCAATCTGCGACGACGGCGGCGGAAGGATGAGGAAGAAGAAAGAGGAGGAAGAGGGAATAGGCTTAGGGTGCGGGCGGATTCCTTTTTTTTTCTTCGTCATGGGAACTCGATTCAGTCTAGAAGCCATGTTGCTCTTCTTGGTTGAAGAGTCGGGAGGGTGATTGGCGGGATGTGACATGAAGATGCATACCTATTCAGCAGTAAACGACACGCCTCGGAGACACGGGACGGAAACACGGCAGGGGGGAAAGAAGACTAACTATCAATGTCGAGAGGTGCAAGTTGCCTATCGACGATCCGACACGGCCATGCAGATGCATCATGTTCTTTGTCCCGTTTTACAGTGGGCATATTTTGTGTGTGAACTCGTTGGTGTGTGTTGACCAACTGCTACGTATCACAGCATTCATGCACTCGAACCCGACAACTCCCCGATCTGCACTGCACTGCAGCTAATCCGCACCCGGTCTGTTCCTTGTCTCTGGTTGTGAAAACAAGCCCGAACCGTTTTGGTGATCAACGCCGGGCTCAGTGTGGTGGTGGTGCTGCACTGCGTGGTGCGTTATTGTCTTCTCCGCCAAGACACGAACGATTACCTGGGTCTTGGCAAAGCACGCGTTCGAGAACAATCAAGGTTCTGGAATCAAGATGGAGAAACACTTCAATCACAAGCCATGCACTTCTTTGTTGCCCTCTTTTTTTCTTATCTTTTTTTTAGGATGCCAAGACATCATGTCTGCATAGAAAATGTGTTTCATGGACTTGGTGCTTGATTAAGGTTAATTTTGGGCTGGGCTGCCGTATCACCCAGCTTCTAGCGCATAGAGCGCCTATTGCCTGCCATGCTTACGGATTACTGTTTACTAGTTACCTTACCTAAGGTATTTTGTGTGCTGCAGGCTGCAGCTGTGAGTGGCGCACGGCGCGTGGATTTCAGCGCTCTTGGCGCTGTTACAAGGGGGAGGGGGACGCCGAAGATGATGATGAATTTCCATTTTTATGTTGGATCGTCTTCTTGGCAATCAATTATTGATCTCCTTTCCTTTTTTCTTTTTTTTTTTTTCAAAACCCAGACGAAAGCGCAACGTTGTGCTCCGCGGGGTAACTTGCATTGCCGCGAACAGTTACTCACACCCACCACTTCGTGCCACTACAGAACCCGTTGGTCTTCTGCAGCGGTCGGCCAACAAACTCTGCAGGGCCGCAACAACACCTCGAACAATGTCTTATGTCTTATACTTTATCTTTGGTCCATGATATTGTCTTTGTCACGCCATCTATGAACCATGTACAATTAGATAAGGAATATCCCAATGGAAGACGTCATTCTCAGGCATTCCATTTACACCTTCTGTCACCAATTGGCTTGGCGGTGGATCACGTGCGCAGCTTATGTTGAGTACTGCCCCACTTCATTAGTCCCAGACGGCAGCTGCGCCTCAATGTGGCGCGCGAGGCGGCGTTTACAAGCGGGAAACATGGTGGTGCCTGGAGATGGATTTGATCAATTCCGATTCCGGAGAAAGTAAAAGCTGGTATTCTTTTTTTGCATTCGAAAAGTTGAATCATGGACCAATAGGAGCAGAGTACAGTGTTCCATTGGCTTGGGTCGTGGTCTGATTGGACAGATCTTCGATTCGATGAACTATTGGGGCCGGGATTCTGGTACATCTTGTCCATCTTGGCTGAGATCTAGTGCTTGGACAAATAATCTTAGCTGGCGAGGATTAATCTGTAATGACGCCATGCTCCTTAGTGCGCGAACATTCAAATATGTGCTGTTGCGTTGCAAAGTTCACTCGGCCTATTTTCTCGGGAAACATCTGGGTCTTGTTGGTCACCCGCGTGCGATAGATTTTAGTTTCATGTGCTATGATAAAGTTTTGATAGTTCTATGTGGCGTAATAGCTGAGATAAGAATAAGTCGTGTGTGTGCGTTAGGAAAAAAAAAAAATAAACAACCCTAAATTTCCCCGTCGTGGTAAGGGAAAGCGACAAGGCACCATAAAGAACATTTATACAAGCCAAGCAGAACAGATATAAACCCTAAATTCCCCCCTGTCGTGGTAATGGAAGGCGACGAGGCATCATGAAAAACATTATACAGGCCAAATCATTAACAGATTATTTCACCTCATTCCATCTTCATCACCGCCGACTACGCCCAGGCCATCACGAGACCAGCCACAGCCGCCACGCCGCCCGCGACAAGCCCCGACGGAGCGACGCTAAACGCCTTGCTCTGAGGGTTCACGCCCGTCGCGCTCTTGCCGAGGTACCAGGAGCCGATATCCGTCAGCTTGCCGGCATTGTTGAGAAAGGGGGCGTTGGCGCCGACGCTCGAGTTCCTGGAGCGAAAGGCGCCAAAGTACGAGTAGCGGCCAATGTAGGACTCCTTGTCAAAGTAGTCGACGGTCTGGTTGAAGAACTGCTGGGTGGGGTTGAGGTCCTGGTGGGCAAAGGCGTACTCTGTGACCCAGATCTCGGCGTCGGGCCAAAGGGCCCTGCGCTCGCCAATGTGCGAGGCTAGGCCGCCAAAGTTGTCGTACCAGTGGACGGGCACCACGTCAAAGGTGCAGTTCTTGGTGCCGCCGCCGCTGCTCTTGCTGCTGACGAGCGCGGAGCAGTTACCGAGAAACTGCTTGAGCCAGACCAGGCCCGCAGGCGCGCCGGTGACGGCAGGCAGGCCGAGCTTGACATTCATGGCGGCGAGGGGCTCAAAGTTGGCGACCCAAGCCTGGGCGGCGATGTGCGGGTCGACGTTGCTGCCGCCCCAGGAGTTGGGGGCGTCGGGCTCGTTGAAGGCGAGTGCGTGGGTGATGTTGCGCCCCTGCTTGATGAGGCCCTTGACATCGGCGAGCCACGACGCGTCGCTAGGGTCGGCGCCGACCCCCCACATCATGGGCACAAACTCAAACTGGTCCTGCGCGACGTCGGCGTAGGCGGGCGACGGGATGCTGCCGTAGTTGTAGTACCAGGTGAGGTCGATGCCCGGCGGCCGCCAGAGCTTGTTGTCCTGTGGGTACGAGGGATTGGGCGTGAAGACGAGGCCGCGCTTGCCGCTGGCGGCGGAGGCGATGCCGGCGAGCGCGCAGAGGCTAAAGGCGAGGATCGACATGGTTTAGATCTGTCGGGATGTGGTGTAGATAAGTTGTCGATTGAGCGTCGTCGCTTCGATCGGCGTGGGGTGGGATGCCGATCGCAAATGGGAGCCGATCAA
Source organism: Aschersonia sp. MBC 622 (assembly GCA_030782805.1). Lineage (NCBI taxonomy): Eukaryota > Fungi > Ascomycota > Sordariomycetes > Hypocreales > Clavicipitaceae > Aschersonia > Aschersonia sp. MBC 622. The sequence goes on from JARJPL010000491.1 coordinate 11,674, forward strand.
AGATGAGAAATTCGACGAGATGAAGGATGCGAAAGCGAGAGACGGGGATGGATACAAGCAATAGAGTCGCTAATTCTGCGCTCCCCTATACGGCGCTGCAGGTGAAAAGGAGGTCGGCCAAGCGGCGCAGCGCGATGTTCCTTGGGTTGCACTTTGGGAGAAGCTCGCTCGTAAACGGCCGTTTGTTCTGCGCAACGTACTTAATAGGGCGACGAGAAGACGAATCCAGGTACGGATGCAAAAAGCGAATGAATAAAGACAAGATATGCCGCTGCAAAAAAAAAAAAAATAACGAGTGTTGAGGAAAAAACGGACAATTCAAGGAGTATTTCATGCAGAAGAACAGAAAAAGACAAAGCGCAATGCAAGGACTCCAGCTGAGGTGGAAGCGGCCCCCAACAAGGTTTTTGCTGGCGGTTTGACAAATCTATTATTGGAGCGCAGCGCTTCAACGGGTGGCTACAATGGGCTTTGACAGTTCTTCAGTGAGACAACTGTGCCTTGATTAGCGGGGTTGCGCCTGCAACATCAGACGCTCAGGAGGATTGATTCGGATTTGGTTGACAAGTTTGGACAGTTTGGCATTGGACTAGTATCTATCGAGTACGGATACTGTGTAAGCGATTTGTGTGTATGCAGAGAGGCGCTTCTGCGGTAGAACCTTGGCTGGTACCTGAAGAGGCTCTGTGAGACAGGCACACAGGCTGCTTTGACCTGAGACTGCGCATTGGCGTCCGACGACCACAGCATGACTTGACAATATGCTGGAAGGATTAACATCATCTTTCGGAATTCTGTGACGTAGATTCATATATGCATGTCTCGTTGGTCCTTGCTTCCGGCCTTCCCCTGTCGTGTCAGCCCGGGATGCCGCCCGGGGCCGTTCCAGCATCGGCGGCGGCGGCTTGTCTTTTTCCAGCGAAAGATGGATTTCTGCACAGGGCTCATGGTACAGCCAGTCAATTGCATGGTCAACGGCCGCTGGCGCAACCCGCTCAAAGGCCGTTGACAGGTTTGTTATCACTTATCACCGCTACGTCAGGCCGGCCACCAGTCCGCCCCCACGAACCATCACTGGTGGAGTGAGGGGGTGACTTACTTATCGCCAGACGTCCATGGAGATGACTCTATCAACAATTCTAGCTTCAAGAAAAATCGCCAGCATCAAATGAATTACTTATATTTAGATATTATCATGCACGCTCTCTGTCTGAAATTTTATCTTGTAGAACGGTGCTGCTTGGACGCGGAGTCCGGAGCTTTTGCTTCAACAGGTAGGTACTGGGTACCTCGCTCTAGCTGGCTTGTGAAGGTCCGGAGTTGGGGAAAATAGTGGCCCCGGGGCGGTGGCCGGTGAATGTATATGTGCTGCCGGTCAAGCACATGGCAATTGAAAAGATGCTCAAGGAGATGCAAAGGAAAAGAAGAAATGGTAGATGAATCTAGACATCGAAATTGTCATTTTCTGTAGTATGCAGACATTGATTGACTCTCTTCATCCCGCGCCATCGGAGTTTTGGCGCAAACCTCGGCTGGCCGCATGCTTGCTTAGTCAAGCACCCCGGACCACACTTGCAGACCACATTGGCCACAAGCTGCCATAGATTGCCTCGGCTACTCCACAGATCCGGGCTCGGCGTTTGCCATCTGCGCTCGCCTGACGTACATTTGTATCCGGCTCATCCCCTCTCAAAACCTCTCCCGCATTCATCTTCTTTGCACTTTTACACCATCATATACCCTTTCCCCTTCCCTTTCACCTACATATACATATTTCACCATGGCTGTCGAGCGCATCGGTTCCATCATCAAGCACCTGGCCCCTGGCTCGGCCCTTAGCAGCCTGTGAGTATTATGCGGCATGCACATTTTGAGGGGAGCTATCACAAGCTAATCGTTTTGTCTCTTTTCACCGCGACAGCCAGACCAAAAACGCCGACGATATTGTCATTACCGTCGCCATCCGCACACCCCTGACAAAGGCTCGCAAGGGAGGTTTCAAGGACAGCGGCATCGAGTACCTCGCCTACTGCCTGCTCAAGGAGCTCAAGACTCGCTCCGGCATCGATCCTGCTCTGGTTGAAGACTTTGCTTTTGGCAACGTACGTATCGCCTGATCTCCATGGTAAATCCACATGCTTACATGTCTCGTCTCTCCAGGTCAACGACCCTCTTGCCGCCTCCAAGATCCGCGCCGCCGCGCTCGCCGCGGGCTTCCCCAACACCGCCGGCGCTTATGCCGTGAACCGCTTCTGCTCGTCGGGCCTCAAGGCCACGGCTGACATTGCCGATTCGATCCGATCCGGCGCCATCGACATCGGCGTCGCAGTTGGCGGCGAGAGCATGTCGGCCCCCGGCGCGCCTCCTTTCCCCTTCAACGAGGAGGTCATGGAGAACCAGGAGGTGCAGGACTCGCTCGAGCCCATGGGCTGGACCAGCGAGAACGTCGCTGCCGACTTCAACATTACCCGCCAGCAGATGGACGAGTACGCCGCCGAGTCGTTTCAGCGCGCCGAGCGCGCCCAAAAGGCCGGCTGGTTCGATGATGAGATTGTCCCCATCAAGGCCAAGGTCGAGGGCAAGGACGGTGAGATCACCGAGATCACCGTCACCAAGGACGAGGGCATCCGTCCCGGCACCACCAAGGAGAGCCTCGCCAAGGTCCGCGCTGCTTTCCCCCAGTGGGGTGAGACGACTACTGGTGGCAACGCCAGTCAGGTTACCGATGGAGGTATGTATTCTTGACTACAGATTTGCCGTAGTTTATTTCCCATTTTGGCACACTTGCTGATACTATTTTTCCAGCTGCCGCTATTCTGCTCATGAAGCGTTCCACCGCAATCAAGCTCGGCCAGCCCATTCTCGCCAAGTACGTCGGCTCGACCGTCGCCGGCCTTGCCCCCCGCATCATGGGTATCGGCCCCTCGGTCGCCATCCCCAAGCTGCTGGCCAAGTACAACATCACCCTCGCCGATGTCGACGTCATTGAGCTTAACGAGGCCTTTGCCTCGATGGCCGTCTACTGCCGCGACAAGCTCAACCTAGACTGGGCCAAGATGAACCCCCGCGGCGGCGCCATCGCCCTTGGCCATCCTCTCGGCGCCACCGGCGCCCGCCAGATCGTCACCGGCCTGAGCGAGCTACGCAGACAGGACAAGAAGGTCCTGCTCACCAGCATGTGCATTGGCTCTGGCCAGGGCATGGCTGCTCTGTTTATCCGCGAGTAAGTGGAGGACAGTCGTCTGGCGAGGTTGCAAAATGATTTACAGGGTTTATTTATGTGTATGAATATCTGGCAAAAATGCCTTGGACTACTAAATAGTTTTCATGTTTCAAAACAAAACAACAATTTTCTCTTCACGACGGATTGGCCTGTGTGACTTGTTCCGCATGTACCTAATGCGGGCGTGCTTGGCTCTGGTGCATGGCGTTTGCACGTGTGCTGAATATGCATGCAGTCGGGCGAACAGACTGCGTGCACAGCGATCACGCGGCGTATATAGCTGGTGCATTATAAGCTCAGGCAGTTTGCCGAATCTGCCCATGAATCTCAGACAAGAATAATGCGTTGCCCTTTTTTTGCGTCGTACCTACTATTTAGCCACACAACACATAACCACAATACTGCGTGTCTCATGACCCCCCACAAGGCGCCTGGCTGCCGTCCAACGAAGCCGCCCAAAAAAACAATGACCAGTGCCAGTCCAGTGCCCACTATAAACCCTGGATCGCCCGCTGAGACACAGCCTCTCACGGGGCCTGGAGAATCAGCAATTAGCACTACGCCCCACTGTAAAGTATCAGGTTACAAGGGCGTCCTTGGTCTGTTATTGAGGGGGCCAGAGCGAACCTTGGGGTCAATTCTCTTCTCGTCAAGTTCATTTTCCTCCCTCCGGTCTCCCTTGACTTGCTCTGCTCATTCTTGTTCTTGTTCTGCCTGATGGATCAACCTTAGTCGAAGCAGGAGGGCATTCGCATCGAGCAGCGGACTCGGCCGTCGGGATAAGAAAAAAACAACTAGTTACCCGTCACACAGAAATCCCCGCGGGTCTGCTACGGGGTCAAGAATCAAAAAAGGAAAAAAACAACAACATTGACGAACGGCCAAATACCCGAAACCAAGTCACCATGGCTGGACGAAATCCAACGCGGCCTGGCAGCGGTAGCTCGTCTCCGCACCCTCATCAGCCTGCCCAGCCTAGTACCCTGCGGCAGAGCCACACGCCCGCGAGCCGCCCCGTCAGCTACGTCGGCATCGACGACGACGACGACGACAAATCCGACGACGGTGCTGACTACCAGGTGCCCGCCCCCTCTGACCGCCGCGTCGGCGACTCCGAGGACACCCCGTTGCTCATCACCGCGACCGAGACCAGCGCGCACCCCGGCGAGTGCGACCACGGCACCTTTAGCCCCCGCGCGTCGACCCCGATGGGCGCGCAGGAGCTCGAACGCCACATTGACCGCATGCAAGGCTCCGAGGACTGGAAGTCGTGGCTGAAGCAGCGCATCCGGACCAAGAAAATGGGCACGTCAAGCGAGCTCGCGCAGCAAGCGGGCGTTCGCGACGACCCAGTCATGTATGATGACAGAAGAATGGTGAAGACCAAGGCAGCAAGTGGCGGCTAACAACAGACCTTAGGTACCTGTCATATTACGTGCCGTGCCTGATTTGGATGCGGAAATACAAATTGTCCTATCTGCAAGGCGATGTTGTGGCGGCCATCACCATGGCGTCCTTTTACCTCCCCATGGCCCTCTCGCTCGCCGCCAACCTCGCACACGTGTCGCCCCTCAACGGCCTGTACTCGTTCGTCTTCAACCCCTTCATCTACGCGATCCTCGGCTCCTCGTCGCAGATGGTCGTCGGCCCCGAGGCGGCGGGCTCCCTGCTTGTCGGCTCCGTCGTCAAGTCCAGCGTCGATGCCGGCGGCCTCGAGGACAACGACCTCGTCCACACGCAAATTGCGGGCGTCGTCGCCGGCATAGCGGGCGCCATGGTCCTCATTGCCGGTCTGGCGCGCCTCGGCTTCCTCGACTCCGTCCTCAGCAGGCCCTTTCTGCGGGGCTTCATCAGCGCCATTGGCTTCGTCATCGCCGTCGACCAGCTGATCCCCGAGCTGGGTTTGGGCAGACTCGCAGACGATCTGGAGGTCAGCCACAGCAGCAGCGTGGAAAAGATTGCCTTCATCGTCGAGCACTGGGACGAGGTGCACCGTGCCACCTTTGCTGTTGCGGGAGTCAGTTTCTTGGTCATTATGTTTTTCCGGTCAGTTGCGCTCACCTCTCGGCCATACAATCCGAAACCTTTCGAGTTAACAGGCATGCAGTGAAATGAAACGTCGCTTGGAACCCCGGTATCCCTCTGTCGTGTTTGTTCCGGACCGATTCGTCGTCGTTGTGGCATCTGCCATCTTGTGCTGGTACTACGAGTGGGACAAGAGCGGCGTCGAGATTCTCGGCGCCGTAAAGTCGGCCACCGGGAACCTCTTTGCCTTTCGTTGGCCGTTCAAACTCTCTCACATGCGTCACATACGCTCTGCCATGTCGACCTCGTTTCTCATTGCCCTGCTCGGCTTCTTTGAGTCGTCTGTTGCGGCCAAGAGTCTCGGCAACAGCAGCATCCCCGGCATGGAGCTTAGTGCCAATCGCGAAATGATTGCTCTGGGTGTAGCAAACGTCGTCGGCTCTTGCTTCATGAGCCTTCCTGCCTTTGGTGGCTACGGACGCAGCAAAGTCAACAAGACGACGGGTGGCAAGACGCCCTTGAGCTCCATTGTGCTGAGCTTCATTTCCCTACTTTCCGTGCTTTTCCTCTTGCCATACTTTTACTTTTTGCCGAAACCCGTTCTGTGCTCCATGATTTCTGTCGTTGCTTGGTCGCTGATAGAAGAAGCGCCGCACGACATTAAATTCTTCATCAGGATCCGCGGCTGGACTGAGCTAGGTCTCATGTCCATCATCTTCCTTTCCACCATTTTCTACTCGCTGACTCTCGGCATGGCGCTGGGCGTCGGCATCTCGCTGCTCATGGTCATCAAGCACAGTACGCGCCCTCGCATCCAAATTCTCGGCCGCATCCCCGGCACGCAGCATTTCGAAAACGCCGAGGCCGCGCCGCACAATCTTGAGTTCATCGAGGGGTGCCTCATTGTCAAGATACCCGAGCCGCTCACCTTTGCCAACACGGGCGAGCTCAAGTCGCGCCTACGCCGTCTCGAGCTCTACGGCACGCCCGCGGCACACCCAGCGCTGCCGCGCATCCGCAGCCACGACGCCAACCGCAACATCATCTTTGATATTCACGGCGTCACGTCGATTGACGGCTCCGGCACGCAGGTCCTCGAGGAAATCGTGCGCAGCTACCGGGAGCGCGGCGTTCGCGTCTTCTTCTCGCGCATGCCCGGCGGCGCGAACCATCCCGTCTGGCACCTCATGGTCAGCAGCGGCATCGTGCGCCTCTGCGGGGAGGGCCACTTTGTCAAGAACGTGGAGGAGGCGCTGCTGATGACTGAATACGAAGAAAGCATTCAGGATGCTAGAAGTAGCCTGGCTTGATTCCATGACGTGGACAGGCAGCATGTGACACGGCTGATTGATGATTCGCACTGAAATTCGGTTCTGCGTTGTTTTTTCCCCAAAAAGCGATACAATAGATTTTGACATTGTCATGGAGAATGTGGATTTGACGGCTAGAGTAGATCTTGTTTGGCATTATAGTACAATTACGTGACCCGAGACTATATTTACAAATTCAACTTGAGATGCGTCTCTGCAATTACACTCGGCACTGACTGTGGGAACATGTCATCTGATTCTCACATGACTGCTTTCGAAACCCCTGATATGTGAGCATAGATGACGTGGGCCAGAATCTTGCCTCTAAATCTGTCTCACATATCAAATTTTGCAGGAAAGAATACTGTGAAATCACTTGAATTTACGGATACTTTGATCGATTCTCAAACCGTGAGCAATGGCAGCTAAATATAGGGCAAATGACTGCATACCGAGGGGGGCAAGGTTTTCTGTTCCTGACAAGTATAAACTCCCTTGCCTTAGTTTCTCTTTCCGGACACAGATGTAGGCCGCGCTCTCTCATTTTAGCATTATAATTGCTTAAATGAAATTTTCCTAATAAATCTACTAATAAATCTACTAATAATAAGTTATTGTCAGAAAAGCCCCCCCAAGCCTTAACTTAGGGTGATCGCCCAGTGGCACCCACAGTGACATGCCACTAAGCTCAGGGTGCCACACGCGTGGATGCCCGTCAGGGATGGAAATTTCGAAGCCCCTCCAAAGGCGCGTTATCCCAACTTTTACATCATCAAGCACACACAAAACAACTCACCGATTGCCATCTCGAGCGGACGACGATACTCACACATCGCCACAGCTAGGGATGCATCAACAATATCTGGCCCTTTCATAGACCTTGCGATGGATTCGGAGCCCACCCGACCGTCGGAGCTCGACGAGTCGCAGTCGTCCAAGCTGTCCAGTATCAATCCTAGCGACATGGACAGCGGCAGCGACAGCGACAGCTCCGACGCTGGCGTCTCTGAGGCGGCGCCCCAGGTTGAGTGGCTCGCCACCGGCCGTCAGCGTCGCTCCACGGCCGGCAACCGCATGAAGTCAATGCTCGCCAACGAGGAACCCGATTCGGATCTCGAGCTGCTCTTCGCCGAGGATGACGACGACCAGGGCTTCTCTGACGCTGGCGAGCACATCTCAGACGTGCAGATGGATTCTTCCTCCGATGACGACGATAATAACGACGACGACGAGCTCCAGGGCGAAAAGGAGCTTGATCGGCAGGCCAAGGAACGCCGCGCCGCGCAACGGAAGCGCAAAGCGCAGGAAGCAATCCCGGCCAAGTTTCGCAAAAAAGTACGCATCGACACGAGCAACTCAACGCCGCGATCGTCTGTCGCGCCCTCGACACCGCTTACGAGCCAGCCCCGACCAAAGAAGAAGAAGAAGTCAGAGCGCGCATCGTGGCTACCCTCGGTCACCGATATGCCCACGCGCGCGTCGTCACGGCAGACGACGCGGCTCTCCAAGGAGCAGCTGCACGCGCAGATGGAGGAGCGCGAGGCCAAGCGGCTGAAGCAGCTGGCTCAGATGCAGAAGAAGGCGGCGCGTCTCGAGGCGCTCAAGAAGCCGCCCATGACGCAGGAGGACCGGCTGCGCGAGGCCGCTCTCGTCGAGGAGCGCAACAGCAAGAGTCTCAACCGCTGGGAAGAAGCCGAAAAGCAGCGCGAGGAGGAGCGCAGAGCAAAGCTCGCCGCGTTGCACGAGCGCACGCTCAGCGGGCCGGTGATTACATTTTGGAGCGGCAAAGGTCGGTTCGGTGACGGTTGGCGCAGGGGTGAGGGTATCCACGTCGCGGCTGAGGAGAAGCCGAAAAAGGCGAAAAAGGAAAAAGTGGTCAAGGACAAGGGCAAGAAAAAGGACGATGCAAAGGATAGTGTAAAGGAAGAAAATGTCGGAGTGACAAAAGTTACGAGTGTGCAGGGTTCGGAAACGGCAAAGCCCCCATCTACAGGAAATGGTCAAGATGCGAACGCAGGTGAAACTGGCGAGTTGACCACTGACGTCAGCACAGAAGCACCTAAGCCAGGTGCAGCAGCAGAAGGCGTCTCCAAAGATACGCTCATGGAGGATGCACCGGACACACAAACGAAAGAGAATACACCATCAACAGCACCAGCAGCCCCGGCTACCATTAGCCCTATAGAAACCAAAACTGCTGGCGATGCGACAAAAGACGCGGCCGTAGATGTCTCGACGGCAACAACGAAGGGCGCAGAAAAGTCGATTGTCGGTGAGGCTGCAAAACAAGATGGCGCCACAGAACGGTCGTCTGTGGAACCGAAAACCTCATCGGCATCACACTCTGCCGAAGCCGTCGAAGCACCTTCGAAAGAGTCTGACTCTAAAGCCACTACGCCATCAAAGCAGCCCACAGAGGCGGTATCTCATTCGAAGGAGCCAGAGGCATCAGTGCCGGTTGCCGTGGAGGCTCAAGAGGGTGCCACTCCTCCTGGATCTGGGGACAAAGAGCCTCAGTCGCAACCAGCTTCCACAACGCAGCTCACGAATGGTCCTCGCGCCACCACAGAAACAGGTACAGTGCCGGTCACAGGCGGAGGGCAACCTCCCAAGCCGACTCCCCTGCAGCCGATCGAGAACGAGTCACTGCCCGTAAGCAAGGTAGTGAGCCAGATCCAGTCGGAGGCAGCCACGCCACAGCCAGAACAAATCCGCTCACCCCTGGACGGGCTCGCAACGACTCGTGATGCCATCATTTACCAAAATTTCGACTCGAATGCCATCAAAGACAAGGGTGTGCAAACGCAGGTCCTCTTTGGTCGCAGGATGAGCCGCTTGCCAAGTACGTATATATTCAGCGGGCAAACAAATTTCGACACCATTGCTAATCAGAAACAGAACCTACTCCTGCGCCAATATGCCCCATTACTTGTAATACAGCCCGATATCGTGACCCACAGACCAATCTACACTTTTACAGCGCCGCTGCCTTCAAGGAGCTCCAGCGTGTACAATCGGGTGAATACCGCTGGAGCAGGCTACTTGGTGCATGGGTCGGTAGCGGCACATGTGCAGCTCGAGGGGCCCCTGAGAGATTTCTCAACCCTTCCAGGTGCCCGACGCTGGAAGAAGTAGAGCGCATCCAACGCAAAAAGGAGGAGAAGGAGAAGCTCAAAATACAGCAGGCAGAGGACGACAAGAAGGCCAGTGAGAAGAAGACGACTGCGTCTGATAAGCGAATGAGTGGTAACAGCGCTCCTGCACCGCCTAGTGGTGATGCGACAGCTGCGCAAGAAGAATCGTCTGTTGATGTAAAGATGGAGGATGCTGGCGGCACCAAGGTGGAAGGGCCGTCCGTGGCTGCATAAGATGCATGCTACTGTGTACCAATACAAAAAAAAACCAGAAGGGGGAGGAGGCTGGAGAGGACTGGGCAAAACAGAGCCGGCACAGACCTTGGATGTAACATGATATCAGCTGGAGAAGATGTCTAGACGATGGGCAAGGCGTTTTCGTGAGCGTGTGCAAAAACACACGACTTTTCTTTTTCGGGTAAAATTTTGTAATTTTAATCGGCAGTGGGGATTGGAGTCATACCAACTTGGCGGCGCAAATACTTTTGTGTTTTTTTGTACACTAGCTAGGCCTGGAAGGCGGCAAGGTAGTGATAGTGAGGTAGAGAGAGAATGAAACAATACGAGGCAACGGATCTTGTCAAATGCGATGCCGCGGGCGAAGCTGCCTCTCCAAGGAGCCCTTTGACAATGCAAGGACGAAGGAAGAAGGCGTTGCCCTTTCGCCTTTTGAGAGCATCTTTCCCCGCAAGGACGTGATTCTGCCAGGTTCAACAGCTCTGGTCAAGTTTAACGTGATCGATTCTCGTTCGTATATAAACTTGTCTGTCCCGTTATCTCGCCGTGTTCGCGGCTTCAAGAAGGGAGTTGGACCTCACCCACCCGGCATATCTTTTGCGCGGAATTGCAGCTCGCAGAGTACATCTCTGATGCACTTGCATCGCCATGGCGCATAACGAGGACATCACTGACGCTCGCCGTCGAGGGACTCCTGAGATCAGCTCAATCCCCGTGATTTGCATACGACTTCATCACTGTTGCACTCGAGGATCATCTGCAGCTCGACAGGCCGATGTGAATGCTCTTTTTCCATCATCTCCATGAACCTCTCGTCCTTTTGATCCCAATGATGTTATATCAGCGCCATGTATGCTATTGACAGGGGTTGAAGCGTTGTGATGGAGTCGATTATAGGTTACGTTCTGCCTGGATACCCCGGGGCTTTACTGCGTAATTTGTGTCTAGGCCTACGGGGTACAGCATAAACGGCCAGACAGAAACTCACATCTCGGATCCGAAGATAAGGGGTTTACATCTGCGCAGAGACTCCGCCGCGTACCATGTATCGTGGTCGGGTGCTAAGCACAGTCATTATTTTCCGCATTACAATGGGAATCCAGACGGCTGTGTGTGAGCCGACGCAGGAGGTCCATGGAAAGAAATCGAATATGCTTTCCATGTCTACGTCAAAGCAACTACCTATATATCAAGGAGAAAGAAAAAACGGTCTCTGGTGCGACTCTTGCAATAGTCGCGGCGTCTTGATAGCGCGGCCGGGTCGCAAAATGATGCATGTGCTCGAAAGCTCGTACAGTCGTGCTGCGTGATTCTTCAAGTTGTTACAAAATACCGAAGAGTATCTCGCGTTGGACGAGGAGTATTCACGTTGGACTCGGGCGCTAGCGAAAGCCGAAATGGGCGCACAGGGCAAGTTCGTGAGCAGTAACTGTATTTCGTTTGCTCAGCTTGGCAGTTCGTGTACGGCGGGGGCCCCAGGATTGAGTACACATGGGACGAGAGAGCAGCACATGGCGGGAAGGATACGGGAAGTGTGGTGTACAGACACATGGAGAGGGCCAGATGATTATTCTGGTCGAATGAATACGGGGGGCGGACGTGTTGATATCTGCTGTGCTATTTACACTCAGTAATTCCTCAGGTGCGGGTCAGCCGACTGGATTCCTCGGCCAAAATAGATGAGGGGGCGGAGGTTTAGCAGCGCTGTGTTATCAATAAATCTTCATAGTGGTTGTTTGGCAGTTGTTTTTGGTGGCTGAAGGGCCTTTTCCTGGTCAGAGAGCGCTTGCCAATCATCTTTAACTGCGACAATGACGACACAGGGCTGACTTGGCCGCACTGCGTCTCAATTACTCCGTAATCCGTATTAATATGAATTTCTGCATCAATGAACAGGGAGTGAGGGGTTTGCAGCCCGCCCACTTCGAGTACTTTTGGGTACAGGGGAATGAAACCTGGGGGAGCTGGGAAATTACCAGCGAGCAAAGAGCAGCTCGGCAGCCAATGGCTAGGCGCCGAGCAGGACTGAGTGATGCAAGATGGCAAGCATTTTGCAAGCATCAGGCATGACGCATGGCGTTGCAACCGCTTGACTATTGGTCGTTGGTCCGCTCCTGTGCAGCGAGGAGAGAGGAGAGGGCGGTTGACGAGGATTTCTCCATGCAGCGGGCCAGTCGGATGCAGAGGCAAGGAGGGCCGGCTGGCTGGGCATGACTGGTCCAGCTGGTATTTGGTTGCAGTATGCATATATTACTGTAATAATAGCACGCTTTTCATAGCGAACCAGTCGGGTGCAAAGGCAAAAGCCGTCTCCAACTGGCATTTGTACGCACAGTTGCGCTAAGCCACACTCGGAGTCTGATTGTCCACATTAGCCACCATTACTCCTCACTAGCCCTGGCCCGCGCCACTTTTTGGTCAAGCCTTTCTCAAACTGTCTTGCCCAATCCACGATGAAGATCTCGACAATTGCGCTACCTAGTAGTACTTTGACCGCAACCCTCAGTCCTTCTTGGCCCGCCATGCCCGCCTCCCCCCCCCCCCCTTGACGCTTTATCTGCCCCTCAGTTCAGCTACCCATGGCCAGCGCATCCATGCATTTCCGCCAATCGTCGCCATCGAGGATGCCATCCATCTCCAGTGCGCCGGGATGCGAGATTGAGGCTCGCCCGTGATGCTCCTGGCTGGGCTTCGATGCAACAAAAGTTCATCAATTACCATCATCACTCCATCATACATCAAAAGCAGTACAACCTTGATATACCATTTTATAATCAGGCAAAAAAAAAAGACCGAATATCCCCCCGAATACTAATTTTTCTCGCAGTTGTACCACGTCCGCGACCCTGTGCAAATCCGTTCGTCTGTGACAACGGCCCAAGCTCTTAGTCCACCTTTTAAGATTACCACAAGGCCCTTCGCTACCACGGCGAATCCGTCCTAGAAAGCTAGAAAGTGCCCATCGTCACCATTAATTACCAGTACATGCGTACAGACCTTGGAGCGCTCAACCGTCCCATCTTTGGTCCCGCCTCTTGGACAGGAGTTGATTATGCCACATCTTGCATGACGCCGTCATCAACGTACCTTTCCGTTTATTGTTCTACAGTTTTTCTCCTCTACAACTAGCAGCTTTTACCTTTGGCGCATTCAGACAATTAGACGACCTCCGTATACAGACGACTGGCGTCGCCGATTCGCCGCAACGAGGACCCATGTTTCAAGTGCCAAATGTCACTCAGCTGAGCCGCAGCTGAGAGAGTCTGTCAGTTCGTCTTTAAGCCAGGCCACCCCGGTTACTTTCTTGCACTTCTATTCAGACTATCGTTATTCTCATCTCGCTACGTCGCCAATCGATGCGCCCCCCGTCCTCCTCATCATTGTATTGTCGGTCGCTAGCCACAGACTTATAACCGTGCTCGCTCGTCCCGTCAGCCCGGCAACTCCAATCGTACGACGGAGGGGCCGCTACTTCGTCCAGTTTCTTTACAAAAGACTAAATACTGGTCTTTTGCTTTTTTGCTTGTGCTTTTTTACTCTTTGATTTCCCTGACCATATACCAATCGCCCACCACAAAGTCGAAACGGTCATTCTAATTCCTTATTTTAAGGCCTCGAGCCCCGGCTTTACCAGGGTGCCCTCAACCCACGATTCCGAAACACGTTTCGCGCCCCGGGTTGTTCGGGAGAGCCTTTGAATAGCGCGCATTGCCATTTTGGCTTTGCATTATTGTTTGGAAAGAAAAATCTCCGCGCTTGGAATATCTTGACCATTTTCATCTCTTTTCAACCTCTTCTGCTTTGCATTCGCATGCAAGCGAGTGCGTCTGTCCCCATCGCCGTTATGGATCCCTCAAGAACTCTAGTTGCATTCCATTTGTAAGTTGTTAGCTGCCCCCCTTGGGCGCGGATATTGTCTCGCATTCGTTCTTTGTTCCCATTGGAGTCGAACCAATTGAGTCACGCGGAATCGCCCATTATCTTGCGTCGCCGCAGAATGCGCAATCGGGCAAGCTCCATTCAATGCCCGTCTACCTATTAGGGCCCTTCATTGACGAGGCGACGACCGATCCCCGTCCTCTGAAGATGCGCCGCCCGAGACAACTGCAAGCCAGGCCGGGCATTATTCCGCGTTCTTCCACCGCCTCGCAATCAAGATGTATGCAGCTTGCCTTGATCGATGAACAGGTTCCACCGTCGCCCGTCTTGACTGGACGCGGTGTGCAGATCGATTGCTGGTTATTGATTGGGCCAATGGACAATTCATTGGCATCGAGCAACGCATGTCTGGCTGCTCAAGTGCGCACTGACAGGTTGAGCTGTTTGCCTCGGCGACTTCGCACGTCGCCGGCTGCAAGCCTTACAAGCCACCAGCTGACCGCAACATCGTGGGGCCAGTATTTCAGTCTCCCTCGTTGGAATGCACTTTACTTCATGAGTCCCATCCAGGAGGACCCTTTATTAAATTCGCTTTTCACGGCATTTGGATTTTACTGACAATGGCATTTCAACTTATAGTGAGACGGATCCATCGGTCACGACTGTCCACTTGATTGGTTCGTGGGACGGGTTTTCCTCGTCGTATGCCATGGATCGCGACGCCCGGCGCGGTCGCGGTCATTGGCGAGGCTGCCACTCCCTCCAAGACCGTGTTTGCTGCGGCGCCGGCAGTCGATATAAGATGCACACTGGCCTTGCCATGGGCCACACCTACTATTATTATGTATGTTGCTCGTGGTTTGCTTCCCTCACCAACACCACCACCTCCACCGTTCTGGCCGCCAGCTAGGACCACTGCGCAGACTCTCCTATGCCCATTGCTTCTTTGTTACTCGTTTTAGATGCTGACGAGGCTGCCCGCCAGCTTATGTAGTACGAAGTAAACGGTTCGACGGAAACGTGCAATTCTGCGTTGCCTTTTACCACGTCCTGCCCATACCTTCCTGGCCAAAAGGTCAACACTCTATATATACCACGGGAGGGCACCAGTCGCACTCGTCGTGCCTCACTTACATCCTTATCCGAACAAGACTTTCGAACCATGGATCCTCGCTCCAAGTTTGTCACGCCGCAGCCCTCTGCTCCTACCTTTGCCGAGATGTCTAAGCGCCGCACGGGTACCGCTGCTCCCGCCCTCTCCACGAATTTTGTGCTTTCCAAAGACCGTCCGGAGTCGGCTACCTCCCCCAAATCTCCTTGGAGACGCTTCTTTCACAGATCGCTCATTTGCCGTTCATTTGAAAACCGTGACCGCTCAAACAATGGCGCCGACCATGGCAGCCTCATATCCGCCACCGCGAACTGCGACCCTAGACCTCTGTCGCCTTCAGAGAGTGCCAATACACGCGACATCTCCCCCGCATCGCTACGCCGACCAGTTGTCGAGAAGGCAGACACATTCATGCGGCCAGACTCACGTGGTAGCATATCCCCCTCATCCCGCGCTTGCACACCACCCCTCGACGTACTGGATCAGGTTGATGAAGAAGATGACGACAACTTTGTTGGAGCGTTGGATGATTTCTTGTCATACGCCGTAGAAGAGCCTTTATTCACAACCCGGCTCTCTCCGCCACCGTTCAGAAGGGATCCGGCTACGAGCTCTTCTGCTCAGACCGTGGTGCCGTCACCTCGTAGCCTCTCGATATCATCCACACGGCACCAACCACTTGCAAAATTATCGATGCCGGAGAGCCCGAGTCGTTCATCTCGGGATACTTTGCACTCTAGATGCCCTTCATCCACGCTGTCAAGTGCTACGAACTCGCCCGCCTCTCCGACGCTTGAAGATTTTCCCTTGTCAAGCGACATTTCGTCGTTTGATGGCGAGTCCCAGGATGACGACGACAGTGAGCGGTCCTCATGCCCCGGCCGTGAAAATGTGCATGTCGGCCATGAAGCAGCACGCGCAAACAAGCATGTCAAGGGTCCATCGACGGCGTCTTTTTCGAGATATCGACTGCCGCAGCTGACGTTTTCGACGGACAAGCTACCTCTTGCCGAGGATAAACTCTCGACAAGCCCTCGCTTCACAACCATGACATTGCCGCTGCTGCTACCTGGCTCCGGTCAGCCTGTGAGCAGCAACGGCGACTCCAACCTACTGGGCTCGAGCCTGGGCACGGGTCTCGACGACTTTGCCAGCGAGCTTAGCTGGCTGACCGATTCGATCACGAGTCGGCGCTAGGACCTCATAAAAATGCCCTAACGTTTACTTGTGCTGCTTTTTTGCATTATTTTTTTCTTGCATGCTCTTACCGGGCATGCTCAGCGTCATTGCTTTTCTCGCTACATTTTTGCACATGATTGATACCTATTTGCTGCTGTTTTCATCTTGCTTTCGAGTTACATTGCTTAATTTTTATTATACGCTACACACTATATATAGTCTTGTCTAGCAACTCGATGGTGACTGGACGTACATAGAATTAACGCTGGGAGATATGTTGCTACTACTGATGCCTATTGCCTTGTCGTGAGTGTGAAAATCGCTGCTTTGTGATGAAAGGTGATGCTGTACTGCCATGGTAATGGCAGCTCGTCTATTCCGTCCATGCCCAATTTGAGTCAAGTAATGCAAGGGCCTGTATTTTTTTTTTTTTTTATAAATTGATGTTGATTCGACATTATGTATATTGTCAAGAAGACGAAATTCCTATTCAGACAGACCCAACGACATCGCCATGCTATAAAAAAAAACGAGAGTGTAATGGTTAAAAAGAATGCCGTGTCTGGATGAACAAAGTCCGGACACGAAAGAAGAAGAGGGAAGAAAAATATGATACAGGAAGAGAAGATGCAAGTAGCATGATACCTCAAAATGAGGGCTAGTTTCTGTGCATGAAGGGCGGGGACAGGACCTGTGCCGAGGCAGGCCAAGTCTCGCATGATTATAGTATTATGAGGTGTTTGCTGCAGCCAATTCAGTCCAGTAAAGGGAGAAAGAAAGCGAAGGAGGCCCGGAGATGAAATTGGGATGCAGCAGCAAAAAAGGGGACAAAAAACACCGCAGACCGAACCTGACCGAACCTCATGATCCAAAATAAAATAAGTAGATGGAAACGAAAGCCAATTCATAAAACAAGGAGAAGCCTCAATCAGCATGCTACTGGTAGTGACACGCGAGAGCAAGGGAGAAAGAATACGAGGCAAAACAGAAAGCGCGATTCGTCGTCAAGTATGAGCAGTTTCTGTGGGCTGTTTATTTCGGAACCGCCGGCGCCGTCTTTTCAGCGGCGCGCTTCTTATCGACCAGGCGATTGGCGCGGGGGCCCTTGTATTTTGTGCTGAGGATGCCGTCCCAAAAGGTGAAGAAGGGCTGGGAAAAGTTGGTCTTGATGCCCCAGGTCTGGTGGTGAATGTCGTGGTAGGCGGCATTGTTGTTGGTGATGAGCTGGAGGGGGTCCCAGGGAAAGGCGTAGCCGCAGTGGTCGTCAATGGTCTTCATGGTGGAAAAGGTGAAGAAGCAGGTGCCCTGGAGGGTGGTCATGCCAGTGATTTTGAAACCGATGCCGGCGCCGAGAGTGTCGAGGAGAAAGCCCTCAAAGGGGTGGTTGTAGAGGGCCCCGTAGGCGTAGGGGACGTAGAGGCGGTGATGACGCGAGTGGAAAGTGGTGTAGAGCCAGCGGTTCATGTGCATCAGGCGATGCAAAAAGTACTGCCAGGTGTCGAGGATGAAGACGGCGACGAAGAACTGCAGAGCGGGGACGAGAACGTGGTAGATGAGGCGGGCGACGGCCATTTCCCAGGCGGCAAAGACGGGCACGTTGGCGTCGGTCTTGAGGAAGGGGTAGTAGCCGCCGGCGACGGCACCAGCGAGCAAGGGGTGAGCGGCGGCCACGTTCTTAGAGATGGCGGTGGCGTTGAGACCAACGAGGGCGAACATGCCCGGGACGGCGCGCTGGGCGAGACGCACGCGAGTGGCCCAGACGGCAATGTCATAGCCGTCCTTGCCGACGTACTCGGGAGGATCGGCGAGCTGGAGGAGGGCGCCGGTGACAACCTGGATGAGCTGCTGAATGACGACGTCGCGGGCGACCTCGTAGCGTGAAGCGTGGTTGCGGCGGGCAATCTCGTCGGGGGTGTGCAGGCGGTACTGGGGAAAGAGGTCGAGCGTGTCAATGGTGTGGAAGAAGAGGCTCATGGCCCAGTAGACGACGACGGGCGCGACGAGCGACAGCCAAAAGTCGGGGCACCACGACCACAGGTCGGCTCGGGGCTGGAGGTCGTAGGAGGGCAGCGGCGGGAGCGCCGTGTCGAAGAGGGTCGCGTTGCTGGCCATGACGGAGGCGGCGGACGCGGAGAGGCTGGCCGAGGTGGCGTTGACCATTGCAAGGCGAAGTGGTTTCTTTTGTAGTTGTTTGAATCGGGAAGGGCCGAGGATGAGAATGATCGGGGGGATCAAAGGGATCACGGTCGCGTAGTTATGAATCGACTCGCCGCAAGCTTCTTTTGCTGCGATGCGAGGACGAGGATAGAGCAATGTGGCGCGCGGCGCGTTTGTCCCGCGATGAAGATATCACCATGCAAACAAAAAGAGTTGAGATGACGTGGTGGCGAAAATGGGAAAAAAAAAAAAGGAGCGTGGTTCGGAAGCAATGGATCAAGTTCGTGCGCGCGGTCGCTGCGGGGAGGGGAAGGAGAGAAGGGTAGAAATCGTCAATCGTTGTGCAACCCGGAAAATGCAAGACGTCTTGAATGTCGAAGATGCAACAAGTCGGGGGTAAAAAAGGAGCGTCACAGAGATTTTGATGGAAATTGAAGAGGAGGGAAAGAAGAAGCGTCGCAGCCGGGGGGTGGATCGCTGAATTAAAGATGCCCTCGGGCTTCCTGCCAATTATTTACTGGTGGCCAACTAAATACTACGGGCGCAACCGCGTTTAGTAGTAAATATCATTACAAAGTACTGCTTTTAGCCTAGCATCCCAGTTTGGTCTGTCTTTAAAGGGCTTTTTACTTCATTCTTCTTTCTTTTATTTTATTTTTTAACTGGATCTATTTCCTTGTTCGGAACGGAAGCTCGGAGATGCCAAGCGGGCAAGTCGACGCCTTTTTCTTTTCTTCAAAAAGTGGCCCAGCTTTTGCGCCTTTTCCCCTGACTAATAACTGAACCAGTAGTAAATTCTTGCGACGGTGGCGAGGTTGTTCTGTTTATTCTACAGCATATCGACTTAAACATGCATCAGCGAGTCGAAGAAGTCTACAGATGTAATTAATTACAACGTTGTAACGGCATCACGGGAGGGGCGGAGTACATGGCCAGAGACATGCGGGTAAACGGATGACGTGGTTGCCCTCAACAGCCAAGCCCAAGTCCCCATCAAAAGGTGCATTTGGCTTTGATTAGCTTTGCCTCTTTACCTCTTTCTAGTACTCTTTCTCTCCCAGCCTTTGCAACTCGGTGCTCACTTGCTTCTCAGCTTGCGGCCCCGGAAATGACACCACTTCGGCAACCCAACTTCCAGCCCACCCCCATGTGTCTGTCGCCCTCTTTCATGCGTGTCTGGCATGTCGCTCCTCCCCCCCTAGCAAGGGACGCGCGAACGCGGATTCGAATCTGATAACTCAGTACCTGCGTCTGCCGCCTCCCGGCCCCTAACTAGAGCTCGCCCATATGGAAAACGGAGTGGTAGCAGTCCGATCCGAGCCATAGTCCGAGGTGGGGTGATTCTACGCGTAAAGCAGCAGAGCAAGTCACCAGTCAGGGGCTTTGATGCGGCCATCACCTGGGGGTCGAATCGAAACAAATCATCGACAGCTCTCTTTGCGCAGTCTTGGTCTCATCTGAATCATGTACGCAGCGCATACCGTCCGAAGCGCCTGACAAAAAACCCACCACAGCCAAAAAATAGCCCACGACAGCCAAGTACATGACAATGTACTCGCTCAAACTAACAATATAGTCTTCAAAACCAAGCTCTCAGATGTAATTGGAGAGACCTAATCAGCACGCCTTTCTCTCTTCTTCACGCCCCAGTCGCGGCTTCGATCTCACCATCCACGCTCGTCGCAAACTTGCAAGTAGAGCTGTTGCCACTCGTCGTCGCCGTCTTATTTTTTACAACCTGCGAGCATTTCCAAATCCCTCTACACCGACATTTTCGCTTTTGGTGAGCTTCAGTTGACCGATGATTATGAAAAGCCACAAAATGTCATTATTTCCTTTCAGAGCAGCCACGCGAGATTGCTGATGGTCTATTGTCACAAGAGTTGCCATGCACTTCGCCCTCATCGACAAGAGCCCAAACAACATCCGGATGACCATTCTCAGCGGCTAAGAGCCCTATGACTTACTGGCCATTTAGACCATTCCGGGTCGCTAAGAGCCTCCAAGGCTTTCTTTGTGAAGTCGATATGTAACTTACCAGACTCGACAAGTAATTGGAGTTGCCTTCTGTTTCTGAATTTGAAAATCAATGAAAGCGCTGTAAACCCTCGCAGGCTTTGTGCACCCACGTCCACTCCAGGATTCTGAAGAACCAGATCGAACAGGTCTGGTGAAGCTCTGTCCACGGTTAACATGAGTGGCGTAAAGCCGTCGCCGTCTCGACGATTTACATCTGCAGCACCAAGCAGAAGCCGCACTACTTCCGTGTGTCCATGCTTAATAGCCGTGTGGAGCGGCGTCTGACTGTAACCATTTTTTTTCAACCCATGTGCCAGGGGTTTGGAGTAGTACTTGCACTACTTCTGCGTGCCCGTTTGAAGCAGCTAGCCAGAGTGGTGTGCACCCCTCATCGTCTCTGTGATTCACATTGACGCAATGACTATCAACAAGAATCTGTACTGCCTGCGGCTTTCCTACGCTGGCGGCAAGTGACAAGGGTGTTCTTCGACGTGAACCCAAGACATCCATCGAAATTTGCCCCTCGTGTGCTCGCTTAACCATGGCTAGCAGTTGTGCAATCAATTGGCGTTCGGCTGCCAGATGTTGCAAGCTGATCCACTGGTATTCCCGTATCTGGTAATCAGGAGGCCAAGCAGAGTAATCCAAAGCATCCTCTGCGCGGGAACCACTTGCCTCGGATGTCTCGACATGTGTCTTCCACCATTGTCTCGCATACTTGAATAGAGGAATGTTCAGCATGTAAATGAACGCTTGCTTTCGGGTAAGCCCGAATGGTGGTCGGCGGGACCCATCCAGATAGCGGGATGAAGGACCATTTCGGACTATTGCGGGTCAGAAGGGATCTGGGCGGCTATCGGTGCATGCGAAGAGAGTTGAAGGTGATACACCCTGAACGAGATACTTGCCTGCGATAAGTTCTTCTCTGTCGACACGCCCAGAGGGGCTGAAACGTTGGACCATACGAAAACAGAGAATGCATGTTCTCGCAAGCCTGTAATGGCCACTCTTCTGCTCATCGGTAGCCACTATTGTGCTTCGGTTCTCTGACATGGTATTAGATCTGAGACGAGCAAGGCCTCGACCGAGAAAGAACTCCTTGACGGCTTGGTGTATGAATTGAACACGCCCAGCAACAACCTCGGCAAGCCCGCAACTGAGCACAACGATGCGTCTCTCCATATCTTCGTCATCGCCAATATATGCGTCATCATCGAAGTAATCATTAAGCGACTTTTTGGGGTCGTCAACACCGGGTCTCTCGACATCAATGACAATGGCCCATCGTAGTTGCCGTACTGTCATGACGTCTTGAGCAAAGCATATCCATTGCATCAGTAACAGAGATTCTGCAGGCTCATCTGCCTTGCTGGTCAGTATTGATTCGAATAGCTCTTCCAATTCCTTGGGCATTTGTTCAATGGCTTTATAAATCTGCCGGGAGGTCCGCGCACTCCCCTTAAGCCTGAGAGCCTCGTCTACAGCAAGACGTGCCCACAAGAAGATTCCATTCGCCCCATCGATAATTGCATCTGCTATCCCGGCCTGCAAAAGGCAAGGATATCGAGAAATACCAGACAGTACAAAGGTCTCGATATCAGGCTTGTTGCGTTCGTCAATCGCTAGTTCAAAGGCACCAGTTATTCTCGGAATTGGGAAGCGGCGGCAAGTAAAGCATACGTGCAACTTCCCGTTACTAGCAGAACTCTGGCCAATGAGAGCCGTAAACTCTTCAATCAAGCCATTTGCGGTCCTTGAGCCGCCTTCGTCCAGCGCATCCACGAATAGCCATACTTCATGCGACTTGGATATGGCCGCTGCGAGATGCTCTGCCAAGTCTTGCTCACGCCAATACCAGTCTGTGCCAACTCTGCCCTGGCTAAGTTGACTTTTGTGAAACTTGTCGACAACTTCATGCAAAATATCGGGAACTTGCTGAAGAAGTTGATGAAGGATTGACCTGTAAAATCCAAGTCGTGTTCGCTCCAGCTCTGTTCCACGGTCGTGAAAAAAAAAAGTCGCAAGTATAGCCCCTTTTGCGTGATGACGCCGAATATGCTGAATCATGTGCTTGATCAACGTCGACTTGCCAGTCCCTGGATTTCCCTTGATCCAAAGCAGCCCGTGGCTGACCGAAACCCAGCGGGTGTAAGTCGGCTCCTGAAACACCCAAGTACATGTCCCTTCGACGGCTTTTGCAACCTCTGTGGACCGTTTGTTCATGTCTGCAAACCACAGAGCTCTCAAGCACTCTCCTGTCCGTTCATCCAGCGTCACATTTGCTGAGCACGCAAGAATCAGTTGCAAGGTCGCGCGTAGTCCGAGGCGAGAAACCTGACATCTCGTTTCTCATACCACGGTACGTACCTCTAGTCAAGATAGTATGCTGTGCCATGTCTCGAAGCACAGACCGGACTTTGTCGTACTCACTATCATTTTGACCGAACTTGACTATATCGGAATGCGAACGTTGAATATCACAAACGCAAAGGTCGTCAGACTCTGACTGAGGGCAATATCTCGCAGATACAGTGCTGACAGCCAGTACTTTGGGGCCAATCATACGCCACTTTCCCGTGTGATCCTAAACCATATGAGCTGTACGAATCATTATTCTCTCGGGCCGAACCAACGCACCTGAGCTGCTGTACTCGAACGTTCTGTTTCATAGAAGCAAAAGAAACGGCAATCGCCCAGTGAGTTCTGCTTCTTGTCGCACAGTTTTTTGAACTCGTCCCTCAATGTTTGCAGCGCAGGCGAGTTCTCGCAGCTCAGAGAACTAATCAAGGGCCCGTTGGAACTCGGGTCTGCCATTTCTGTCAAAGCCTCTATCCGCATTCCGCTGTGGGGTACAGCAAAGAAGATGATTGCACGGGTTGCACGAAGCAGCCTTCCTAGTGTATCATGTTGCGTCTCTGACGCCGCTATACAAACGAGAGCCTGGCAAAGTCGTCAATGAACTGAAATGGCTTTGTTTGTATACGACTTTGTGGGGGGGTGAGGAAAGGCGCATCATGAGAGTTGTGAACGTACCTGTTTGATGAGTATGCCTCCGAGGCTATGCCCGATGAACATGATGGGCGTCGTTGGAGTCTCGGCCGCCAGAGGACGTAAACTGTGTAGGAGAGATGCGGATATGTCAGGAAACCCTTGTATAGTTGTGGAATGGGCGACATCTGAGCGGTGGCCATAAATGATCACCCGGGCCATTGGTCTCTTAGTGACTTTGTCTAAAATCTCGTATGGAAGTGAGTCCCGCAGCCACATGTGACTGCCACCTCGTTCTTTGAACGAGCCAAACGCATGGCCACCGAGGCCAGAGACGGCAATGATGCTGGGGTTGGTAAGTCAGTCTCGACAGCCTTTTGTATTTCCGGTCCTGGCCTCCGAAATCGACATACTCTAGCTTGTGATCATGTTGAGGTGGTGCAAAGAGGGTCGTCATTCCGACAAAGTCCGTGTCCCATGTAAGGCCACCTCTTGTAGAGGTTCCGCTTGGATTTGCATTTCCAACTTGGTCACCGAGAATTGCTGTTGCTTGGCCACTCCCACCGTCAATACGCGGGGCAAGGGACTGAATGGAAACGTCCTGAAAGTAATTGCCCATGAAAGACCTGAGTTTTTCCTTGTCCCAGCCATTTGGGACTCCTGTGACGCGAAAGGTTTTTGTAGAGCTCCCGGAGGCTCCTTCTGACGATGTAGTGATGGGTGTTGCCATGCTCGTGACTCGGAGGGATGCTTGTTGGTAGCCCTTGATAGAGCCAACCCGCCTGGAAGAGAAAAAGAAGCTTTGGGGACAAGGCTGAGAAACTTCCGCTCTCTCGTTCTCGGCCTGTGTAGATGCCCAACGCGGGGTTTCTGTGGCTGTTGGTATATTGATCATGTGGCTGGCTTACATTATGCATTGCGACGTCTCATGCATGCATGCAAGGTGGCAGGCTATTCATTTAGCGCTGTATGGCGCTGCGTTGTCGATCAGTCATTAACAGATGCCCATTTATTAAGAAATCGGTGAAGGGAGGGACTTTGGGGGACTGATGCAGAGCACTGGCTAATAACGCCCCCTTTGGACGCGTATGGCTGCAGGTTTTCTCTTCTCGTTCTGACCAGAGCAGCATTCTCCTACTAGACCAACTGGCAAATGGCGGGGCAATCAAGGCGATGTAATAAACTTCTCGCCGGAAAAGCAAACCTGGCTTACATGGCTGATTTCGCGAAACTGGCGATGTACTGTACAGGGTACTCTGTGATGGTGACTTGAGCGAGCGAGCGGTCGCTGCGCGTGAAATTGCATGTTTATAAGCTGTATGTCGTCACACTAGCCATGATATCGCATATAGTTCTATATTACCATGTCTCTCACTATCACGGGCTCAGAGTCC
>JARJPL010000492.1:0-65254 GCA_030782805.1 Aschersonia sp. MBC 622
GGGGGGGGGGGAGGTCCCCCATGAGTCAGGTCCCAACGATGCATAGGTAGGTAGGTAGGTAGGTAGTTTATATAGGTGGGCAATAGGTAAGTGTACTCCCGCCAGGCCACAGCCGCAGGGTATGGGCGGTTCCTAGGGATGTTACTCGACTTGAGTAGCAGTATTCAGATGAAATCATTTTTAAGCATACATTCAGGCCTGTCGTGCGGCTGCTAGGCAAGACATCGTGGGTCGATAACTTACCTAACAACATGCCCTCTCCAATGCTGTCCTTTTGTGTGGCTATTGTGGTTCTGTTGCGGGACTCCAGGCCTATTATAGCTCCTGACACTTACAGTAGTTACAGCTGCTGAGGAAAACCATATTCACGGGGGAGAGTTGTGTTTTCGGTCTTGCCGTATCTATATTCAATGCAGGCATGGTTCCATTTGACCAAATGGATCTCCCCGCCATCGTCTCACATCTCCGGCCGCCACTTTTTAGCACGAAGCTTGGTGTCTCGCGGTAGGTACCGATTTTGTCTTAACATGACCGAGACCACTCACTGCATTTGGACGTAATGCGCAATTAGTCGGAACCCAGCAGGCCGGTTAGGGAATAGGGTAACGGAGAAGAGAAGAAGGAAGCAAAATAGAGCAGCCAAAAGGGTAAATACTTGGATAAAAATCATACCTCCAATCTAGCTGCAAATTACACCACACCCTTCGGCTACTGTAGGTAAAGTCCCGCCAGCAACTGCCACCGGTGCTAGCCTCGCCACAGTCAACCCAGCTTGCCTCTGCCTCAAACTTTTTTTTTCACCGTTGCAAACTCTCCCTCGCAACCTCTCAACGGTTACCACTCTCATCCCGATTTTTATTATCCTTTCGTTTCTGAGAGCGCCATCGCTCTCAGATTCTTCCTCAATCCTCTTCATCCTTCGTTTATTTTACACTCTCTTTACCGTTCATGGCACTTCTATAATCCCATCTTACTCCCTTGACCATGACTGACGCCAAAACGGAAGCCGCACATGTCGGTGCAGGCAGCAGCAGCCGCCCTTCCGCTGGCCCCGACGACGCACAACACCCGCAATCTCCCGCTCGTGATGCCGCCGATAACACCGGTCATGCGGCCGGTGCCTCAACTCCCGCTGTGCGATTTTCCTCGGCCGTCCAGGAATTCTCCCCCGTGCAGGTCAACTCCTCGGCTGCTGAACCCGACGCCCCCGCCTCCGCCGAGTCGCAAGAGGTCACGCCCGAGCAGCTCAGGGCCTTTACCAAGTCGCTTCACGGGCCGCTTCTGCAGGAGCGCCGCTTGAATACATATCATTTTGAAGCATTTTCCCTCCCGGCGTCACGGGTAAGTCGGTGCCACGCTCAATTTTTCCCCTTGTGACCCGCTGCCACTCTGTTGAGGAGCCGTGACAGCACACGCCCCCGCCGAACCCCGCGATGACACTAACGTCAATGCTCCCAGGTTCCTTCTCGCGAGGAAGACTCGCCCGACGCAACACGCATCCATACGCCCAACTCGATTTATCAATCTCCCCATGGCAGCCCCCGTATCTCAGCGCTGGCCTCGCCACCTCTCACGCCCTCGGACTCAGCGGGCGACCGACGGGCCAGAGACAAGCGCCCCGTCGGCGCAACTGGCAGCGACTCGCACATGATTACGCCGCTGCCGTCCACGTCCCAGGAAAACATCAATCAGGATCGAGGGCCCCTGGTACATCGCCCAATCTCCGACCATACCGGCCTGCGTCGCTCCTCGTCCGTCGAGGAGCATCTCGGTGATACCCGCAGCCACCGCAAGGGCATGTTCAGCGTCGGAGGCGGCTCCGTTCCCGTGTCTCGCGAGTCCAGTCCCTCGCGCACCTCGGCCTCGCATTTCTATTCAAAGCCCGCCACCCCAGTCGGTGACCTTAACGATCCCTACGCCAAGAACCGACGACCCCCGCTGCAATCTCATCCTAGCCGCGCCTCCATTGACCCGCGATTTGTCTTTTCAAAGAAAAAGAAGCATGGCTCTCCGGGTGGCTCTCGCTCCAGCTTGGCTGGCTCTGGCGCTTTTGCCGCCACCAAAGACGACTCGAGCGACGGCGGCTCGGGCCACGGCCACGGCCACCATGCTCACGGATCCATGGCCGACTTGAAGCGCTTCTTTCGCAAATCGGGACATCACAAGAAGCGCGAGTCATCGCCTGCCGCGTCCAAGACCAAAACCCAGACACCCCCCAGCAGCTCACGCAGCTCACAGCTAATCCCTTTTGCCGATGACCACGGACTCAGCTCGAAATACGGAAAGCTGGGTAAGGTGCTTGGCGCAGGCGCGGGTGGCTCTGTTCGTCTCATGCGCCGCAAGGAGGATGGCACTGTCTTTGCCGTCAAGGAGTTTCGAGCCCGCCACACCTACGAGTCTGAAAGAGAATACGCCAAAAAGGTGACGGCCGAATTTTGTGTCGGTTCCACGCTCCACCACGGTAACATTATCGAGACGCTCGATATTCTTCAAGAAAAAGGTCGCTGGTTCGAAGTCATGGAGTACGGTCCGTACGACCTGTTTGCTATTGTTATGACTGGCAGAATGTCGCGAGAAGAAGTTAGTTGCTGCTTCTTGCAGATTCTCAACGGAGTGACATATTTGCACAGCCTCGGACTGGCCCATCGCGATCTCAAGCTCGACAATGTCGTGGTCAGCGAAAAAGGCATCATGAAGATTATCGACTTTGGCAGTGCTCATGTGTTCAAGTATCCGTTTGAGTCGGAATTGGTCCTAGCCAAGGGTAAGTTGACACAGTCTGCTTTCGATAATGGTCACTGACAAGATGTAGGCATTGTTGGATCCGACCCGTATTTAGCCCCCGAAGTATACGATCAAAAGGATTATGACGCGGCTGCGGTGGACATTTGGTCGCTGGCGATCATTTACTGCTGCATGAGCCTACGTCGTTTTCCTTGGAAGCTGCCGCGCATGACGGATAATTCCTTCAAACTTTTTGCCTCTGAGCCAACGCCCGGCCACGATCCGAGGAGACTGATTGTTCCCTCGTCCTCTGCCAACACCTCGTCGGTCAATCTCTCTGCCCTGTCCACTGCCGAAGTTGAGCAGCGCCACAAGAGTCAGCATGAGAAGAAGGAGAATGGCACAACCAACTCGAGCGCCACGACGGGAGACTCGAAAACGCCCGAACTCAAGCACGAAGTTAAGCATGAGGAAAAGCTAGAGAATGCTGAAGAGAAGCAAGAGTCCAAGCAGGAGACGAAGACGGAGTCGAAACCCCCAGAGGGTGAGAAGAAGGAGATTATCAGAGGCCCCTGGCGCATTCTACGTCTGCTGCCTCGATACAGTCGCCACGTGATACACCGGATGCTGGAGCTCGACCCCAAACAGCGCGCCAAGATGGAGGAGATACTGGAGGACCCTTGGGTTGCCGACACGGTTATCTGCCAGCAGCTGGAGCATGGCGAGGTGCTCGCGGCCGACGACCACACGCACGTGCTTGAGCCACCCAACAACCCCGGCACCTAGGCGAGCTCCGGTGGGCGCGCGGCCAGCCTGCGCAGAGTCACCAGTGTCCGACAAACGTCAAGAGGACCTAGAATGCATCAACGAGGAAGCGAAAAATAATACGTGGGAAAAGCAAAAAAACTCCACTTGATTTTTGGTTAACATTATTATTCTTAGAAAGGAGACGGGTATATACAAGTCAAGCTGATACACAGAAAAGGGCAACTACATGTTTAGGCTACAGGAAGGGAGCTCAGGGTATGGGTTTCGTGTCTGTTTTATTGATTATTACGAATATTGGATATACTTTAGTGTTAGAGCACAATTAATGAGCAATTCATGTCTTGGTAGACCTCATGCATTAATTGTCATGGACTCGCAGTGCACTGACTGGCTAACTTACCAGTGAGCGGTTGGTGTCGGAACAGGAAAAATGGCTTTGCCGGGCGGCGCAAATTTCTGGAAGCTGTTGGAACAGAGAGCTCCACCCAGGCCGCGGGTGTCTTTGACCAAGGTTCCCCAAACAGAAGAACTTGACCCTTTTTTTTTTCTACCTTGTCCAGGAAGCTCAGACTCAATTAAGCCAACGACTCGACATCAATTGATTGCACCCGTTGCAGTTTCTCATACCTTCATCCACAATGGTACGCTTGGATTATTCCTTTGCTGCAAGATGTTAGAATGGTCGGATTCGGGAGCTGCGCATAGTTGCCCCTGATGCGATATTCGCAGGCCCAATGCGCGCAGCAGCGGAAACAAAAGGCAACAAGAAGAAACGTTCGCTAACGGAGTACACACAACGGCAGGCCACTTCCATCCGCTCCATTCGCGCCCTCGCGCCGCTCCTCGACCGCGTCCTCGTCCAGCGCATCAAGGCCGAGACCAAGACGGCCAGCGGCATCTTCCTGCCCGAGGCTTCGGTCGAGAAGCTCAACGAGGCCAAGGTCATCGCCGTCGGCCCCGGCGCGCTCAACAAGTCGGGCTCGCGGCTGCCGATGGGCGTGGCCGTCGGCGATCGGGTCCTTATTCCCCAGTTTGGCGGTTCGCCTGTCAAGGCGGGTGAGGAGGAGTACCAGCTCTTCCGCGACAGCGAGTACGTTATCCTTTATGTGATTTGTACTAGGAAAAGGGGTTTGATGCTAACGATACTGGTGTAGGATCCTCGCCAAGATTAACGAGCAGTAAAACTGCAGATCAAAATACGCACATGGGGGAAGAGAACGAACGGGGACCAGGACGTGTGATTCTGCGGTACATGTCAAGATGCTCACGAATTGCGAAGCGAAATCCCCGTCCTCATCTTTCTCGATGACGTTTCGTTCTACCCACCAGTGTGACAGTCAAATCTTAAACTTCGATATAAATTGGGTGTACTATATGCTGTACAATAACAAAAGAAACCAACTGGCAGTGGTGGAGCAACAAGAGAGGAGACAAAGATATGTTTGTACGAGTGGAAAAGAAGAGATCAAAAGAACTGTATCAATTTTGGCTGCGGGGGGGGCAAATGCACGGCTGCTGTTGTAGAACGTGTGCAAGTGTACTCGAGGCATCACGACTCGCTTGGGAAGGAGGTGGGAACCCGAGGCAATCCGTTTGTCACTGTAGAATAGCATGAGATGAGCAAAAAGAAAAATCCCCGCTCCAAATAACGAGAAGAAGAGTTTTGAAATTATCCAGATGAGGGAACATGTTACGAGGTGCAGAGAGTAGAGAGAAGCCAGCCGCACAACATGGCGATAAACGCCGACCTCCGAAGTGCAGTGACTTTGTTTGTTTCATGTGTCTGTCACGAACTCAGATCGACGTACCCTGCAGACGCCAATTCATTTTGCAAACGTCTGCTCGCATCGAATGGGCGGTGGAGAAAAGATTGATTGGGTTCTTAATAGCCGCCATCATGGAACCTCAACCAAGCACCTATTAAGTTGGCGTTTCATGTTTTGGGTGAGGGGGGGGGAGGCCCGTTTGGCTCGCTTCTACGAGGTCTGTGAAAATAGAAGAGACAAATATCGTGGCACACAAGGATGGGCAAGCGTTTGGTCGTACCGTCACGGGCAACTTGTGCGGTATATATATACCTGTGCCGCAGTCGTTTGCTCATGTTCACCACTCTTGGCTCCCCCCCAAGCACTCGGGCTCGTTTGTCCTTTTTCTTTCACCTCAGCTGGTGCTGAATACGCTCCTTTCTTCTCACAGGTTATTGCTTCTACAAATTCCAACTACGATTCTCTCACATTCATTTTCTTTACCCGTTTACATACACCACACTCTCTTTCGAACCCTTTCGCTTCGTGACTCCTGCTTCGAGACATCATGAAGCTGCTTCACATGCTCGTGATGGCATCTGCCGCCACCGCCCACACAATGTTCACGACGCTCTACGTTGACGGTAAGAATCAGGGCGACGGGACGTGCGTCCGGATGCCCATGAACGGCGCTACCGGTACCGCGCCCATCTATCCCATCACCGGCGATGCCATGGCCTGTGGTACGTGAATAACCCTTTCTCTCCCACTGACTCACACATACACACATACACACACACACACACACACACACACACATACACACACACACACATGCGTAGCATCGCTGACACAGTTCCGTCCAGGCTATGGTGGCCGCGACCCCGTCCCCTTTGTCTGCCCGGCCGCCTCAGGCGCCAAGCTCACGTTCGAGTTTCGCCTGTGGCCCAACGCGCAGCACCCCGGCGCGCTCGACGTGGGCCACAAGGGGCCCTGCGCCGTGTACCTGAAGCGCGTTGACGACATGTTCTCGGAGCCGGCGGCCGGCGACGGCTGGTTCAAGATTTGGGACGATGGCTACGACAACAAGACCCAGGAGTGGTGCTCGGATCGTCTGATCAGCCACGATGGCCTACTCTCCGTGCGCCTGCCCACGGGGCTGGCACCTGGGTACTATCTCGTGCGGCCCGAGATTCTGGCGCTGCATTTCGCGTATAAAGGTGATCCGCAGTTTTACCTCGGCTGCGCGCAAATATTCGTGCAGGGCGGCCCGGCAGGCGCCTCCGTCCCCAAGGAAAAGATGGTATCGATTCCGGGCTACGTCAAAGCCGACACGCCAGGTCTGGGCTTCAATATCCACAAAGACGTGATCCCCGCGTATCCAATGCCCGGACCCAGCGTCTACGCGCCCTCCTCTTCTTCCTCTTCTTCCTCATCATCGGCCAAGTCGCTCAAACAAGCGACGCTGTCCAAAGGCGCCGTACCGCAGAATTGTCTCTTGAAAAACGCCAACTGGTGCGCGCAGGAGGTGGCGCCGTACACCGACATGACGGGCTGCTGGGCGTCCGTCAAAGATTGTTACGACCAGAGCAAGAGCTGCTGGAGCTCGGCGCCGGCGAGCGGCTCGGCCAACTGCTACACCTGGAGCGACTACTGCACGGCCATGAACGACGCGTGCGAGAGGAAGGAGTGGCGCGGCCCGCCGGCGTTTGACGGCAAGGAAAAGTACGCGACGAAGCCGAAAGCAATCCCGGAGCCGTGGAACGTCAAGGGCGGCCCCAACGAAAAGGAGAGCAAGGGGGGCAAGGAGGAGGCGGCGACGACGATGACGACGGTGGTGCGCAGCTCGACGGCGCAGAGTGCCAAAGGGACAGAGACGCCAGCCGTGAGCACCAAGTGCCAGAGGGGCTAAGCCGACGCCCGCGAGTAAGACGGTAGAGAGCGACCTCCGGGGTACGGAGGCTGGCAAACAAAGAACGGAATGAGTTGGTGACGGCTGTGAAGGTTTCGACGCCGAGCAATGTGGTCCGGAGTTTAGGCAGACGTGCGCTGGGAGCGCGTTTGGGCAGCGCTGCCGCAAGGCCCGGTACTGCTTTTCCTGGTGCGTTGCCGAGTATGGATGCCGCTGGTCGCCGTCATGTAAGTTGTACACACGAAAGAGCATCTTCTGTAGAAAATGGTTCAGGAGACTACCTCGTACATTTTGTCAGTTACATCTCGTGAAGCTCGCGTGTTTGAGGTCCGCCGATTCACATATCAGCGTAGTTGTGCACTCCATAAGCAATGCCTTTTGTTCCCTCTCCCAGAGAAGTTGCTGATGGGTGATTTGCGACGTCAATCTGTTGTAGCTTGCAAAAGATGCCAGCCTACGGATAAGTAGAAATGACGAAGTTTGAAGAGTCGAGACATAACGGTGGCGGCCTTACAATGCCAAGCGGTGTACCTGATACGCAACGTGGCCGCATGGAGCGGGTGGCTTGTGCTGTAGAGGGTACCTGGAGGGGCAACAGGCAATGGGCCCGGAGCTAAAACGGTGTGGTGGAGGATCTGACGTACAGCTATTTGTGTACCCGATAGCAAAGGGTGAGTGACTTTACTTGTGTGCGGGTAAGCATCACATTCTATGTATCTAATCCGTTGACAGTAGGTACCTTTTAAATATCATCTACCTACCTAGGTACCTACCTAGGTGACAGTTTTACTTTGTGATTTTGACGCTGATGAAGCACAGGCAAAGCCAGCAAATAGGTTATTATTTCTGTCAAATTTTGTAACATCTTAATCATTTCCTTGTGCTGCGTGTCTTTACCAGCATCTTGGTCATTCTCTTCCTCGGTTTGCTCTTCATCTCTACTTGTCCTTCTCGGTTCTATCCGCCACTCTCTGCCTCCACCATAATCAACCAGGACAAGCCTTTCCCCACGCCCACGGGTCCGCTTCCTTCCCCTTCACCCTTTCCTGTCGAAACTCTACCGCAAGGCCAGCTCAGCTCAGTCAAACCCCCTCCGTCATCGCCACGAAATCCCGTTCTCGCTGTCTGCACGCAACTGTATCCTCGCCCAACAGCGCCCAACTCACCTTTTACCTCCGATTCTCGTCTTCTTTGTACTAGAACCCCCCAACCCGAGCGAATCTAATCGAAGACGCGGCCGCCAACTGTACATTCTTCTGCAACCGACACGGGAACCCTCAAACCCGCCCCTCGCATAAACGCCTCGTCCGCCGCCGCCGCTGTCGCCGCCACAGACACCATCGACCACCCAGCAGCTAGTCCGCACTTTGCCAGACGAGCACCAATGACGATGCCAAACAATCGCAACTATGACTTCCTTGTACGATATTTTCTGAGTTCTTGTCCTACCCTGGGGGCTGTCTCGTCGCGGCTTTGCACTTGCGTCGTCACCCCAACTGTCCGCCGACTCCTGATTACTGAATTGCGCGGCTTCGTCTGCGCGCTGTCTCCGAACCTAGAACACACTTGCAGATCCAAAATGGAATGACTCGGCTAACCATGCGCGCGCTTGTCGCTGCACTTTCTACAGATCAAGCTCCTGCTGATAGGCGACTCGGGCGTGGGCAAGTCTTGCTGCTTGCTGCGCTTTAGCGAAGACTCCTTTACACCCTCCTTCATCACCACGATCGGCATCGACTTCAAGATCAGAACAATCGAGCTTGATGGCAAGCGTGTCAAGTTACAGATTTGGGACACCGCCGGACAAGAACGCTTCCGTACCATCACCACCGCCTACTACCGTGGTGCCATGGGTATTCTGCTCGTCTACGACGTCACCGACGAGCGCTCTTTCAACAGTACGTCTGCCACTGCACTTGCTTGGAGCACGTCGACGCCCTTTTCTACTATGAGCGCAATCACTGACCAACACAGACATTCGCACTTGGTTCCAAAACGTAGAGCAACACGCTACCGAGGGCGTCAACAAGATTCTTATCGGCAACAAGTGCGACTGGGAGGACAAGCGTGTCATCTCCGAGGAGCAAGGCCAGGCACTTGCCGACGAGCTCGGCATCCCCTTCCTCGAGGTCTCGGCAAAGAGCAACATCAATATCGACAAGGCCTTTTACAGCCTGGCTGCGGACATCAAGAAGCGACTCATTGACAACTCAAAGAATGAGACCGGCTCCTCTGGCGGTGTCAATGTTGGCGACAAGACGGAAGGCGGTATGGGTAGCAAGTGTTGTTGAGAGTCGACGCCTCCGCGAAGCGGATAAGAGCCAAACATGGCAAATACACGGAGTAGGAGAAGACAGGATATGCGGGAGGATATGGATTACAAGCGAAAGATGGATTAATTTTATTTTCTGGCAAGGATAGATGCACAAGAGAGACAAAGGGAATGAGGAATGAAGCAAACTTTCCCGTCGACATTACAACACCACGACACTCGACAACAAACAATACTACTTACTACCCCAATTATCCCAGCCCAGGGGGCAAAGGGAGACATGCTACAAACACCCAAGAGAGCCTTTTCTGTTAGTTTACTATTTATTTACATTTTTCCTGTTTTAAATTTGAACGATTTAAGTGATTTGTCTGTCTATTTATAACGCGGATTCTTGACATTTTACAGCTATCAGCAAAGTGCCAAAGTAGTGAAGATAAAAGTACAAGGCTATATTTTACCCCTTTGAATTCCGTCTTTCTGCTCAAATATTATACATGATACAAGATATACACGGACTGCGTCTATCAATAGTCCACCACCTCTGTTCTCACAAAGTGTCGCGGCGCCCCGGCCGGCGGCGGTACGTCGTGGCCGCCCAGCCATCGCGCGTTCCACATGCGATGGAAGCGCTGCGCCTCGCTCACGTCCCGAAACGCGATGACGAACCGGCGCAGCGCCGCGCCCTCCATGTGCCGCACGACGCGCCGGAGACCTTCTCTCTTGCGCAGCGTCGCGTGGCGCTTCTTTTCCGCCGCCGCGTTTTGCTTGCGGGCACTGTCCCACTTGTTCCATTCCAGTACGCCCTCATCCCGCTCTTCGTTGAATTGCTCGTCGTGCTCCTCATGCCCGTCCGTGGCCTGCCCGACGGCGCCGATTTGGGCGGTGAGGAGCTGCAGCTGCGCGTGCAGGTCGGCGGCGAGGGGATGCGCGCGGAGCTGCTCGGCCGCGGTGTCGCCGCCGCCGCCGCCGTACTGGCTCACGGCCGAGCGGACGCGGTCGAGCGGTGCGGCTGGTGCGACGTCGAGCAGCACGACGGGCGGGCGCTCGCCGAGGCCGTCGTTGGCGACGAGGCTCCGAATCTTCTCGCCCACAGGGGCGGCGGCGACGCGGCGGTGAGTGAGTGTGACGGGCTGCACGCCGGGGGTGACGGTGAGCCCCGCGAGCTCCGCCTCAAGATCGTCCTGCGTGGCGTCGTCTGGGACGAGCCCGGGGGGCAGCTCGCTCCGCCAGAGGCCGGTGCGGGAGCGCGCGCGGACCTGCGCCAGGTCGCAGAGGCGCTGGAAGCGAAGGGCGTAGGCGGTCGCGGCCAGGGCGCTGGAAAAGGTCAGGTTATAGGTGCCGGTGGGCTCCAGCGTCGTGCGATCACGGACTTGCTGCACTGTGAGGAGAGGGTTAGTAGGGGGAGGAGAGGGAAGTCGGCGATGGGCCTGCATAAGTGGTGGCGACTCACCCTGCTTAATGGATTGGTTCCATTTAGACAAGTCGTTGTCGGCGATGCGGTAAAAATCGGAGGCGTGGACACTGGTGCTTAGACCGTCGATTCGAAGCATGGTGTACGCTTTCGAGACTGCGAGGCCATTCTTCTTGGCAAGAGCCTCGTAGGTCGCGGCCACCAAATCCGTAGAGTCGTCCGCAGGTTCTGCAACAACGTCCATGGAATCTTTTAGAGGGATTCCCGCAGGGTCCATGTATTCATAGCTACGACCCCGCCTCTTTAATAGCGGCCACTTTTCAGCGCTTGCATTCGTCGTCTCGCCCTCTTCAAGGTCTTGCTCGTCCCTTAAATCGTCCTCTGGCTCGAGGCTCTCTGAACGTCTCTTCAGCAGCGACCACTGACCCCCATCACCCGCCCGCCTGGTACCCGCGGTACTCTCGCTATCTGTGAATTTTAGGCCCTCAAAGCCTGCGGCGGCGAATTGCTCCGGTTCCAGGCCCTCGAGCGCCGCAGCCATCTCCTTCTGCTGCGCCGGCGACAGCTTGCCCTCCACCAGTTTCCTGCGCAGGTTGCGCTGCGCCTGCTGCCGCTGCTGCACCGCACGATTCGGTCGCGGCGTCCAGTCATTCCATGTATTGCGGCGATCGTTGGTCCTCGTTCTGCCGCGAGGCGCGACGGTGTAGTTCGGCCTATCTGGCAGGGTGCGGTCGTCGCCGTTGCGTGAAGAGTACAGCCGCGTGCCCCTGGGACAGCAGAAGGTCGCCGCACTCCGTAAGCGCGGCCATTTCGAATGGAGCATTCGGGCTACTTGTGTATTTGAAATCGATGGCGCATTGGGACAGTAGCTGTCGACGTCTGCGAAGCTCGTTGTGCACTGGACGTCGAAGGTGCTAGTTGGAGAGAAGTCAGTGGCCGCAGATAAAAGTGCTTGCGCAGCGCCCCACCACCGCGGCGTCAAATGCTCTTCCAGTAAATCTACAGGCCTGCAACGTTTCATACCTAGTATTAAATCACTTTCGTCATCTAAACCACTGGTTTCGTTGTTTGCATCAACTCGAAATGCTCTGGTGCTATTGTGATTTTCGCACTCTTTCCGAGCTGACGCAGCTAATGATCTGGCCCGTATGAGCTGTGCGAGCCAAATGAACAGTGGTGTCTTCTTCACCCCTTCTCATTCTCAGGATGTCAGCTAGGTGACGAGTTGTCTTATCACCGGCCGCGCATGGCTCGCCAGCTTCTTCGCAGACTAGAAGATGTCACTCGTGCAATATTCTGATATGGACATGGCGATCGGCCTCACGAGCCTCGCAGTCGTTGCGCTGCTTACGCGTCAATGTCTGCGTGTCAAAAATAGAGCTGGCAAGTCGCGTCAGCTCTATCAGGATAAAGATGGAGTCGCCACGCAAGACTTGGAGGCCGAAGCGCGCAAGTCATCTTCAGTCGGATTATTTCTAAATGCCGCCGCTGCAATTGGAGCCTCCATATCAATACTAGATGTGAGGCGCTCTAGCAATACTGGGCAATGGGGTTTGCCAGGAGCGGCCGTCTCGCGAGTTGCCATATGGGTATGAAGTTGGAAACTGATCTCGCAGATCTGATGCTAATTTAACTCAAGCTTCTCCTTGCTGCTCAAACTCTCACGATTGCTAACGAGGTGGGCACACGTGAGCGATACAGGCATGGCATCTGTGCAGCCTTATCGGCCGCTATTCTTACAATATATATTACGTATTCGGAATCAAGGATGGAACTTGATCTCTCAATCTGGACGGCAGAAAAAGGTTGCGCTCTGGCAATTGGGGTTTGTTCTTTGACCCTGCCTCGAAGCCCGGCCGTGTACAAAGACGGTCGTCTTGTCGATCATCAGAGTGGCACCTCCATCATATCTCTACTTTCATTCTCTTGGTATCCTCTATACCGACCTGAGTTCTTAAAACTTGAGAGTATAAGTTTGCGTGCCTTGCCTATTCTGCCTCTTTCTCAAAGGATCCGAGCTGCACAGCGAAACTTTATGCAGTGCGCCTCTAGCGACAGACTCTTATCGCGACTAATATGGACATGGAGGCACTCTCTCTTTCTCCAGTGGTCCCTTACTCTGCTGCACAGTGGATCTCAGTTTGCAGGCCAATATCTGCTTCAGCGGTTACTAGGCTCCCTCGAGCGACCTTTTGCCCAGCAGCAGTACGCCATGGGTTATGCGTTGTCCCTGGGCTTGGCTCTTTTGTTGGAGAACATGTCGGCAGGGTGGACTACTTGGGTCACCCAGGCAAAGCTTACCATTTCTATGACTGCGCTCCTCAAAGGTGTTCTGTTTGAAAATATGACGAGACAGCGAAGCTCACAGCAAGCTGCGCCACAGACTACAAAAAGCAAAGCCATGCTCTCTTTGGGGAGCTTAATGTCAAACGACTGGTAAGTACGGGCTCTCACGAGGACAGACAGGGCTAACCATTCCAGCGTGTCGGTATCACAGGCCTGCAGCTTGAGCCAGCATTGTCTTAAAGCTGTTTTTAAACTTCTATTTGACGTTACCTACCTTGTCCATCTCATCGAACTCAAACACATTGCCATAGGCAGTCTATTCCCTTTCATATTATTCCCCATCTCAAAAATTCTTGCCCATCAGCATAGGCTGGCAAAGTTGGAGCTGTCAAATTTGCATACTGCTCATTCCTCCGCAGTATCTGAGCTGCTTCGAAGTCTCCGCCAAATTCGTCTGTCTTCCATGGAAGAGCTCTGGCAACAGCGCGTCGCCGAATCTAGAGCTCGTGAGCTGAGGCAAATATTGCATTGCGGAATGATCTTGGCAATGCTGACTCTAGCGACCAACTTGGGACCGATCCTACTGATAGCGGTGTCGCTGTCCTCATTTGCTCTTGAAGTTGGCCATCTCAGCCCATCGCTTGCTTTTGCTTCCATTGGCCTGTTTCGTAACCTTCATGCGGTTTTTCAAGAATTGCCTGCCGCGGTGGCGAGTCTGCAAGAGTCTTTCGCATCGAGCAAGCGCATCGAAAAATATCTGCACCAATCCACCAACATGCGAGTTCACGACAGCGTCGATTTGACTACCTTTGAAGATGTCAGCATCACCTGGCCAAATTCACGTCTCGCTTTAGGCTCATCAAGCTCATCCTTCAGTCTCAAC
This sequence comes from Aschersonia sp. MBC 622, assembly GCA_030782805.1. Classification (NCBI taxonomy): domain Eukaryota; kingdom Fungi; phylum Ascomycota; class Sordariomycetes; order Hypocreales; family Clavicipitaceae; genus Aschersonia; species Aschersonia sp. MBC 622. The sequence goes on from JARJPL010000492.1 coordinate 14,005, forward strand.
AATGTAACTCTGCACTTTCCGAAAGGACGGCTCAGTATCATCACGGGCAAGACTAGTTCCGGCAAGGGCCTATTACTCTCCGCACTTCTTGGCGAAGCTGACATCGAAGCTGAAAAGTCCAATTCAGATTTCAGATCAGTGGCTACAAAGCAAATGAAAGCATCTACGCCCAGTTTTGCGTATGTATCGCAACCTCCATGGGTAGAAAACCGAACCATTCGAGAAAATATAATTTTTGGGGACGAGTTTGACGAAGATCGATACATGGCTGTCCTACGTGCCTGCGCTCTGGAGAGAGATCTCGAGACCCTTCCCCACGCAGACATGGCCATGGCCGGTGTCAACGGCGGGACTCTTAGTGGTGGTCAGAAATGGCGAGTCAGTCTGGCCAGAGCTCTGTATTCTCGGGCCCGGGTTCTTGTGCTCGACGACGTACTCAGCGCAGTTGACCCTCATGTCGCGAAATGGCTTTGCCAACATGCCTTGTCAGGCCCGTTGGTCCGTGGCCGCACAGTGATTATCGCGACCCATCACCTGGCTACTTGCGTGCACTTGGCGAGTTATCTCGTTACAGTTGATTCCGGCACCGCCTCGGGCCGTGCTGTTACGCCCCGGCGTAATTATGGATTGTTGAATATCGATATCATGCCTAGGTCCGCGACCAGCAGCCCCAAACCAGATCCTCTGGCGCACTCCATCGACGCACACAAAAAGCATCCCGCCGTCTCTAGGCGCCCCGTCCTGCGGACCTTTGCCATTTATATTTTGGGAAGTGGACCATGGCCTGTTCTGCTCGCTGTCTCGACAACCCTTGCGTGTCGGCTTCTCGCAGCGGGAAACTCATGGTGGTTGACTAAATGGACCTCGAATAAAGAGCTTGACGACATGAGCCTCCGGTCCAGCTTGTACATCTACCTAGCTCTGTCGGTCTGCGCCGCCGTTGCCGTGGCGGTGCATGCCATGGCTGTCCAGGGAGTCAGCCAACGTGCATCAGACGTGCTGTTTCGAAAAGCAGTGCGGAGCGTGATATGCAGCCCTTTGCGATGGATAGACAGTACGTCGCTGGGGAAACCGTTGCACAGTCTGGCTTCTGATATGTACTTGATCGATCACCGAGTTGCAGCAGGTTTGAGTGATCTGCTGCGGATCGTTATGCAGCTCATCCTAGTAATTTTCACTAGGTACGTCGCGAACTAGTCTTGATCAACATTTACTGACAATAGCAGTGGAGTTGCTACACCCCAGACTATTGCTATGATGGTTATTATGATGAGCTTCTACTTCAAAATAACAACCAGACACCTTCGAGTGTCAAAACGCCTCAACAAGCTCGTTCCGCTGGCAGCACAGCCTGTTCTAGAGCACACAAACTCTGCCGAATCCGGAATCATGACAATTAGAGCTTTCAAAAGAGAAGCGACATATGTCGAGCGTATGCATGATCTATTGGATGTGGACATGGGTCTGAGCTGGCATATCACTCTAGGACAGAGATGGATTCATGGCCGATATGGGATTCTCGGCTCTTTATTCGTCTGCGCCACCGCAGTGTCTTTGGTGCTTGCAGGCGCCAATGCTGCAACCGCAGGCTTTACAATCAACGTGGCCCTTCAATTCAAGGCCACCATGAGTGGCTTGATGGGCAAGATTAACCTTCTCACAAGTGGCGCTCGCGCCATTGACCGCGTACTGGACATTGCCGAGGCCCCAACAGAGAGGCAAGATGGCGAGGATGTGGCCGCGTCTTGGCCAGCTTCTGGCAGGCTTGAAGTCAAGAATGTGACTGTTCGTTATGATGCAGACCTGCCACCAGTCCTTCGAGGTATTACATTCTCACTCGCGGCACGTGAACGTCTTGGGGTTGTAGGGCGAACAGGTGCCGGTAAAACAAGCCTTGTCAATGCTTTACTTCGCTTTGTCGACGTCGAAGAGGGAAGTATACATGTGGACGGGGTGGATACCGCACCGCTCAAGCTTGCTCATCTTCGAAGCTCCATCTCTGTGATAGCGCAAGATCCATTCTTATTTTCAGGCACACTCCGCGCTAATTTGGCTATTTGTGGGCCCAGAGATGACGAGGAGCTTAGAGAAGCTCTGAGAAAAATTGCAGTGCAAACCGCAGACGGGCGAGATGCAATCAATGTTCTAGACGACCTGGACATGGCTGTCCAGGCGGGCGGTGAGAATCTCTCTCACGGCCAGAGACAGATGGTCTGTCTTGCCAGAGCAATCCTAAACCCGCGGCGGATCGTGATTCTGGACGAAGCGACCAGCGCCGTGGATCGGGCGACGGATACCATGGTCCAGGAAGTAATTCGTCGGGAATTTGCAGAATCTACCATGATCATCGTGGCCCACAGGCTGGCTACAGTGGCTGACTTGGACAAGATTATGGTTCTGGATGAAGGCATGGCTGTGGAGTTTGGATCTCCGGCTGAGTTGATGCTGAAAAGGGGCATATTTTGGGACATGGTGAATCAGAGCGGCGATGCCGACAATATACAAAGAGTCATTGAGCAGGCGGGGTTGACTGCCATGCTGCGCGAAGTGAGTTTGGGCCCTGCAAATGTACATGTCACCTCGGGATAGAATCACAAGGATCTCGTGATTGGTTGCATTTGCTTTTGTAATAGAATTTGTACAAATTACCCTTGTTTTCCTTTGACTTTTTCGCTGTTCTCAATGCTAGGTAGATTTTAATCTTCAAAGTGCCCTTGTTGCAGTGAATACGACTCCTGATAGCTGGCAAGAGGGTAGTCAGAAAAAATGATAAGAGAACTGATGAGAGTGAGATCATGTGACAGGAATCCAAGATGAAAGATGAGTAAAATCAACACAGATGATATATTGGGCGTATTTCTCGTGACCACCTCGCTGGGACGGCTGGTGGTGGCGATGCTTCAGAGGTGCCCAGATGATGGCGCACAACTCCACCAAAAATCCACAATCTGCGCTCAACTCTGTCAAACCTCACGACTTCTTCACACCACCAGCGCACAACAAGCCGCCGACGCTGCGCGCAACCAGAAACACATGCACAGCTCCGGGCCACGCCTCAAAAATGGCGTCGATCTCCAGCTCCAGACGGCCTTTTACGATCAGAACTGGAGCACCGTCGTGCGGCTCGCTGAGAAGCGCGCCAAGATGGTGAATGACCCATATTATGAGGTGAGAGCTGGCGCGGCCTCAGAGACTCCAATATCCGGCGTTGGACGCTTGGAAAATATTTCCTCAACAGCTGCTGACCTTCTGAAAGGTCCTCAAAGTATGCGCAGAGAGCCAGCTCGATGACCCGGCCGCCAAATATGGCGCCATGACGGCTCTGCTCACCTACGCCAAGGACGGCACCGTGATCAAGGACGCAGACGGAATCGATCTTCTTGAATGGGCTACGCGGGACTTGTTAGAGGAGCAGGATTTTCCAAAGACGCTGGGCCTTTTGCGAGTCCGTGCAGCCAAGGCCTCTTCCAAGGATAAGAGCCAAACGACGAGATGTCTCGAGTCTTGCCTTTTACACTGGGACCTTGTCAGCGCGCAGCAAGTAAGGGTTTGAAGCTCTAGAATCATATCTGCACTTACTGATGAACTAGATTTCTGCCCTGATTGATAAGTCATTTCCCCAAGAGAGGGCATTTCTCTTCTGGAACATTGCCATTACCCACCTCCTCGCTGTATGTCCTCTCTAGCTGCAAAAGCAACCAATTGTTATTGACATTCCATAGATATCCCCACAGTGTCCGCCTGAAAAGAAGCAGCTGTATGGCATGTTGGCGCAGAAACAAATCGAGCGCGCTGCTCAGGCCACGGAGCAGGCAAGTCACTCCCGCTCGCGAGAATTGCAGCCGCTGACCGTGCCCTAGGCCGAGGACAAACAGGCGCTTCCTTCCCGTGCTATCCAAACAGAAGAGGAAATACTGCTGTTGTACGAGATTGTTGGCACCCATGGCACTACGGCAGACTTTGCCAAACTTGTCGACAGCGCCTTTTTCAGTCCCGTCGAGCAGCTCAAGCAAGGTCGCAAAGAGCCCCTGGTATACGCCATCAAAAAGCTGCAAAAGGACGAAAATTGGCAAAGTCTTTTTGATATTTGTCAGGCTTGTCTCTCGGTTTCGGATGACAAGGGAGTGCCAACACTACAGGCGTCTGACTGGGACGTCTGGCGGCAGTTCATTACAGCTGCTAGCCGAATACAAGATTGTTACGCGCAGTAGGTCTTTGCACTCTTCTCCATTCCATGGCCCCTTCTTACATCTCATAGAGCAACTGCAGCGGTTCAAGATTTGCTTCTGAAACTGTCCAAGGCGGCAGACTCGAAACCCATGTATAAGCGAAACGTCATGCTTGCACGGGTTTCTGCGAGCTTCCAGCTGCTGGAGTCTGAGCATCCCGATGCGATAGACTCTAGCCCCTCATCGCTGCGACTGCGCGAACTCGTCAAATACATCAACAATCAGGCGTCTTATCCCTCATGCTTTGATGATATCCGCCTATTTGCAGAGCAGCTCGACCCTAGCGGCATTGACTACCTCGCCCACCACCACTTTTTGTCACAAGAGCCGAGTGACGATCTCCCAGAGCTTAGGAGGCAGATTTTGGCCCTCAAGCTGCAATACTTTGCTGCAACGTGCCCGCAGACTTGCACCACTGCCGGCACAATGAGCGAGCGGCGCGCATACCGGGAACCACTATTCAAGAAAGTCTATCAAGCTAGCATGGCGTTGCACAAATACATCAGCACAATATCCTCCTACGCGTCTCAGTCGACAAAAGATGTCCAGTCCGAGGTCGCTCTCGTTGCCGCATTCTGCCTCATTGGACTGGCCAATCAGCTCCCGTCTTCACTTCCCACGACCGAGGCTACGCAGTATCTGGTGCAGGCGCTTCTCCTCCTTCAGCAGCAGCTCAGCTCATCCCCAAAGCACAGCCAAATATCTCTGCTGCTCGTTCAGCTCCATCTGCGCGTCGGATCCGCCCCCGAAGCGCTCGCCATCTGGGACACGCTGGCCGTGAAGCGCACCATCATGGACTCGCTCGCGCCGCTGTTCTACGACCGCCTGTCCACGGTGGCGCCGGGCATGACCTCGCCGCTGACTGACGCCGGCTGGCAGCTGATGACATCCATCAAAACGCACTATCAAACATCGCTCAAGATGCGTATGCCGCGGCGGTTGATTGACGCGTTCCAGGATGGTAGTTACAGCAGTGTCTTGGCGGTGCCAAGGTATATTGAGAATCTGCGCGTGAGCTGTACTCGGGCCATGAGTCTGGTGGAGAGTGTGCGATCTGAGCGACTGTTTGGAGTTACAGACACGGACTTTTTCAGTGATTCGAGATTCAGTAAGTGTGACTCATGAGGAAAGATAGTTGAAGACTAACCGGTTCGGCTTCAGCTGAAGTTCGCGATGATACGAGCATGAACGAAATCATCGACTACGGATCATTCCCATCATGGAGCCACAGTGCCACCCCCGCCATCTACGAACGGCTCAGGCTTGGGCCACCTCCAAGTGTATGTAATTTTCTGTCGATAGTCAGACAGTGCTGATATCCTATAGAATCGCAGAGCCCATCTCTCCCTGCTCGCAGAGGCATTCCAGCAGACTCTAGCCTACACGCCGCCCTCTTTCTACAAGGTGCCTGTGGCAGGTTCCGTGGCAGACCAAGGATACGTCATCGAGTCCCTCGGACAAATCGCCAACTCTTTTTCGAAATTCCTCCCCGACGCGGCCTCTTCCTTGACCGAGTCGGAGCTGCACTATTTCCAAGTCGTCAGTCTGCTGTCTTCCCTCGTCCCGCTCTGCGCCGACCGCGCCAGCGGCCTCCACGAGCTCGTCGGCCAGCTCGCCAGCGCCGTGACCGCCTCCCTCGACAGCCAGCGAGACTACCTCGCCGCGCTGGCCTCTGGCACTGGCATTGGCCACGCGACATCGCTGCTCCAGTCGCTGCACCGCGTCGTGCTGCTGCGCGACACGGCCGTCGCCGTCCGAAACGCGGCGCAGTGGATCATTGGCTTCCACGAGAAGCAAAAGGAGCGCGACCGCTCGGGCCAGAGCAACCTTCCCAAGGACGTGGTCGCGCAGACCAAGGCGCTGAGCGCGGCGGCGGACGACGCGCTCAGGCAGTGCAGGTCGTGGATCATGCGGCTGGCGCAGGACACCAAGTCGGGCGGCGTGGTGGAGAGGGAGATTAAGAGGTTTGTGTATGGCGGAGAGGAGGGAAGGCTTCTGCAAGGCGTCGTGACGGACGGCGCCGTCTTTGATTTGGTAGGTAGCTGGCGAAAGAGTCTGGCTGGATGGCAGGGAGTCCATTGGCAGTAGGACGGGGAACTAAGCGATCTAGATGGAGTGAGGGCAGCTATCAACGCTTGTTCGAATATAGAAAATTTATTATAGATCGGTATTTGAAGAAAGTATATTCAAATAAAAGTGTTTGCGCTGGGCGCAGCTTTCAACTGCGTGCGGAATCAAAAGCAAGCCGGCGAGCGATCTATGACAACGTAGGCACACTGGTCGTACAATGTTGTTTTTGATCAATCGGTATAACTATTTCTAGTCTCGTAAAGGCCCAATCTCATCATGACGATCCATCGCGGTGGAGTGAATGGGCGACGGCATAAGCCCAACATAACATTTACCTCTTTAGGACACCAGTTCCACGCTGTAAGCTGACAACACTACGCATGACATGCAAAACCAAATAAATACCCCGGCGCTGCAATAATTTCAAAAGTGGTATGCCAACGGTGTATATCTTTCAGTCTCATTGCTTTCATTTTCATCTAATAGGTCTGATTCTCCAGCCTCGCTGTACCACAATGTCTTCCAGTCAAAAGACTGTCCTCATCACCGGGTAGGAACCCCCCCCCCACCCTCAGCGCAGAACAACGCAACGATGATTGATGGCCCGACTAACACACTGGCAGCTGCACGCCCGGTGGCATTGGCCACGCGCTGGCTCTACAATTTCACGCGGCCAGTTAGTTGCGTTTTTTTTTCTTTTCCGTTTTCCATTTGAAAACTTCAGAATTAGTCCAAAAGAACAAACTGACAATATTTTGTTGCAGACTACCATGTCATTGCCACAGCCCGCCGCGCCGAGGTCCTCGATGAACTCGCCGCAATGGGCATGAGCGCCGTTTCGCTAGACGTCACCTCGAGCGCCAGTATTGAAAAGTGCAAAGCGCAAGTCGCCAAGATAACCGGCGGCACCCTTGACATTCTCGTCAACAATGCGTGCGTAACCCCCCCCCCCCTTTTTCTTAAAACTTCCATGTCGACGATAGCCCTCGCTAACACGCATATTGCCCCTTGCCTACCTCCAGCGGTCTGCTGTACATGCTACCCGCGACCGACATTGACATGGACGGCGTGCGCTCCACGTTTGAGACCAACGTGTTTGGCGTCATGGCCATGTGCCAGGCCTTTGTCCCGCTGCTGATCCCCGCCCGCGGGCTCGTGCTGCAGATATCGTCCATTTCCGCCGTCGCCGCCGACCTCTTTGCCAGCGTCTACAGCGCGACCAAGGGCGCCCTCAACGCGTACTCGCGCAGCCTGCGCCTCGAGCTGCGTCCCTTTGCCGTGCGCGTCATGGTTGCCGTAACGGGCACGGTCAAGTCGAGAATCGCCGCCAACGTGGCGGCGCAGAGCCCTCTGCGGCTGCCCGAGCATTCGCTGTACCGGCCGGTCGAGGACGTGTACGCCCAGCGACACCGATTTAGTCAGGAGACGGTCCCGATGGACACGGACGTGTACGCGACGAGGATTGTTGCGCAGGCGGTCCGCGGCGAGGGCTGGATGGGCGGCTGGCTCGGCGGCTCGCCGGACTGGTACTGGACGGGGGGCCTCGCGCGCAGGACGTGGCTTGGGCAGTACTTGCCGACGAGCTGGACAGAGGGCTTGGTAGCGGCGCTGTCGGAGAATGATGAGATTACGAAGCGGATTCACGCGGCGCAGGAAAAGACGGCGTGAGGGGGGGGGGGCAGCATGTCTGCATCTTCATTTCTCTTTGTACATGTAATGAGCGATTCTTCGACTCTTTCCTTTCCAACATATTTTGAGCAATCCCACAAGAAGCAAATGTCCAGAACCAATTTTGTACATGAAAAGAAATTTGCAAGTGAAAAGCAATTTGTAAGTGAAAAGCAACTTGTAAGTGAAAAGCAATTTGTAAGTTGTAAATGAAGAGCAACATGTACATGGAACGCAATCTGTACATGAAAATCAATTTGTACATGAAAACGACAAGCCTCGAGTGCAATAACCCGCGGGCAAAACATCATTCGACACAACTTTCATCTTCATTCCTCGCGCTTGTCCGAGTCTTCAAGCAAAATGGACGTCGTCCTCTGCAGAGTCTCAATCGCGACAAGCACTTCCTGCAGCGACTGAATGGACCTGTCGTTCGCCTCGTGCAGGGATTGTCCCGTGGCCCTGGCCCAGTTCGCGTCGTCCCGCTGCGCCCTCTCCAGCGCCGCCAGTCGCGCCTCGAGCCCGCGCAGCCTAGTCTCGTACAACTGCCTCTCCTCAGATGCCATGATACTATACTCTACGCCAATGGCCGGCGACGGGGCCATGCAAGCCGCCGTCCTCGTTTCGTCCTGCGCGCGGAGCTCCTCCCGCTGACGCCGGGTCTGGCTGGCCATGCGCCTCAGCTGCACGGTGAGATCCTCCCGCCGACGCCGGCTCTGGCTGATTATGCGCTGCGACTGCACGTTTTGCTCCTGCTGTAATTGGTCTGGCGCGGCGTCGGCGGCGGCCGCGTGGCGGTCGGTGTACTGGGTCAGCTTGGACTGGATCAACGCCCGCGCGGGCTTGGGCGAGGGCGGCAGGACAGGCAATGATGCATCGCCCGTGTCAGTTAAATCAATCATGTCGAAAGAAGCAACAGTCTCGGGGACAAAGTGATGCTCAGAGGAGTCGCTGTTCTCGGAGAGATGGGTTCGCTTTGGGGTATGGTCTGGAGGCATGGAATATGTCAATTCGTCCTGTTTAGGTTCCGAGCGAAGAGTAAAGTGGTACTCGTCAAAGAAGAAGTTGTCGCTTGCTAGCATGGATTTGACCTCACCAATTTCGCCTGAAGAGGACGAAGACTTTCGCTTTCGTTCCAGTAATGGCTGGTCCACTGACGGACTTGCAAGTTGAGTCTGGACGCCTGTCATTTTGGGCGTGCCGGCTTTATGAGCCAACATCTTGGACATTCGGGAGGGCTGAATTTCTTTCAGCAGCGCCCTGTTCGAATCTACTTCAGTACGTGCTGCGTAGACTTCTCCAACGTATTGACTCACACTACCTCTGGATCTGTCTCCCAGAGAGACGTGACTTTCTTTTCAGGGGGCTCAACGCCAGCCAAGCAGGGCGGCAGCTTCGCGTCCATAAGCATGTCGACGTGCCAGTCACGTATCTTGAGCCATGCCGTACGCGTCGCGGCAACTGTGGCCTCGTCCACTTCTGCCGAGTGCCCAATCTCCGGCCGCGGCCGGATCAGAAGCCACTCGGTTACCAGTCGCACCAGCAGAGAGATCCTCTGCTCGGCCTTACCAAACGCCGCATAGCGAGCGTCCGAGTAAAAGTTGGCGATACCGCTCACCGTGTCACGCTTGTCCCCCTTGACGATGCCCCAGTCCTCTGTCACCCACTTCCAGAAGCGGGCGTCGTGCATGAGGGGCGCGTAGAACAGCATCATGCGAAACAGGACCACGAGGTTGGCGTAGGAGCGGGCGGCGCGGTTGCCCTTTTGAAAACGGTTGTTACCGAGCATACCAGACATGACATGTTCCACGTCGGGCGGGATCTTGTTGCCGGAGAAGAAGGCTTCGGAGAAGCCGCTGATGCGCGGGAGGCGCATTGAACCGGGCATTGTAGTACACGGTGGATGGTATGAAGGCAGCGAGATGATGGCTCTGACAGGCTTTCTAGGTCGAGAATGATGAAAAGGATGTTGAGATGGCAAAACAAAGGTGCGGTCAATATTATGTGGCTACATAACATGCCCATGTGCGCGTGCGGCGTTTGCACCAGCTGGCGTAAGAGACGCGCCAACTACAAACGGAACGCGCCGACATCATTTCCAGAGAAAACAAATCACCTGGCTTCTCTTTGCTGCTGTAGCCACTGGCGACTCGTTGTCTATGTGTTTTGCTTGGATCTTGGTCGCAGTTCGGCAAACAAGTCTGCCCTAGCAAGTTGTTTCGAGAGCAGTATGCGTAATTTTGAATGCTGAACAGTTTCGGAAATGACGTGCAATTGGAATCCTTTCTTCGGGTCCAATTGTCTGCTTGTTCATCTAGGTAGCTTGTCTTCGAACGTAACGGAAGCGAAAAAGTCGGCTGCCTTAATCATGGTCTAGAGGTGTAAGCTGTTGTAAGCCTAACCGCGAGAAACACAATCCGAGGTGGCTATGATTTTCAGTTCCTCAGATCACTACTTAGTGCTACTGCATTTTATACACTAACTCTTGCGGATGCTTTGAGCGCGCTTGCTCCGCGAGCTCATTCGCTGTCCACACGGCACTTGCCGATCAACCACCTCCTCGCCCTTGTAGTACCCAAAATTGTCACTCATCTTATAGTTTCTCATCTTCGACTCCGACTCCGTTTATCCATCCACCGTTATCCGACTGTGATATCGTCCTGCGCCCCGTCCCCGCCGAGGACCATCTGCCATGTCCGGAGGGCGCCCGCGTGACTCGGACCTGCTTGGTGCCCGTCATCGGAGGCCGGAGCAAGTGGGACAGCGAAACAAGCGTGACGAACATATGATGGCGCCCTAGGGCGTGGTGGGCTCCAAGATGAAACTATCCGCTATTTGAAGCAAACGTTTCCTTTTTTTTTTTTCATCATCGTGACTTGTACATTCTTTTTATGCACCAGTATGCTGAGCTTTGTGCTTGCGTGCGCGGCTGCTGCCCTACTGTGGCTGTCTTACATACTCGTAAGCCTTCCCCTAGTTGATCCTGTCGTGTAACACGCAGCACTGATGCATCCCACCACAAGATTCGAACAAGACGGGTCGCCAAAGCCGAACCGACACGGGCGGCAGAGAAGCATGCCAAGACACAAGAGATTACACCGCTGGAGGGTCTGGATTGGGAAAATGAAGAGCCAAAGCAGCTGAGGCCGTTTAAGCCAACCTACCACATCACAATGGGTACACATCATCTCTTGGCCCCCAAACTTTTCAACAGCCGCATTCTACTTACACGCGCCCAAAGCCTTGCGAGCAGACACTCCCCAGGAGCTCATCACCATAGACCGCGACTACCGATCCCGCGTCCTCCTCCGCCGCTCCCTCCTCGCCCAGCACCCCTCCACCGTGCACGGCTGCACCGCCCCCGGCGCCGCCGCCGTCCGCGAGCTCTACACCCACCTCCTAACCATCCATCTCCCCGCGCGCTACCCGACAATTTTCCAGCTCGTCGGCTCCGGCTCGCTCCTCCACAACGCCGCCACCGGCGCGACTCACCCGACCACACCGCCAGACGACGACAGCGGCGGCGCCGAGGCGGCGCTGCGGGTGCTCGGGGAGACGGTGGAGGAGGACCTGTTCTTGCTGCGGGAGACGCCCCGCGGCCACGAATCGACAGCGTTTGTGTGCTGCTTCCCGGCCGGCTTTGATCCGAGCGAGAAGCTGGGGCGGCTGCTGAGCGAGATTCACGCGCCGGTGCCGGGGTACGACAAGATTGGGGCGAGTATGGAGAGGTTTTTTGGGAAGCTCGAGGTGGGCAAGAGCGTGAAGCGCATGAATGTATGACCCCCTGTCTTCTTCCTCTTCCTCTCCTAATCATGATTGTGGTTATTGTTGTTTATTCTTTTATCGATCACTCGGGATAATTACTGACTAACACTGCCGCAGTGGACTGTCCAGACGCACGACCAGCTCTTCAACTGCAAGGCCAACCACAACCTCGCCGGCCAGGACTCGTCCACCCCCGACCAAGACGTCGACATTTCCCAAGTAATTACATCTTTGACTCAATTTTCTTGTTAACAACATACAAAACAAACAGCTAAACTAACCAACCCCGCAGACCTTTGTCCGCATCGAGCTGCAGACCCTCACCCGTCTCCCGCAGACCCGCGCCATCCTCTTCTCCTTCAAGACGTACATGTACCCCGTGCAGCAGATCAAGAGCGAGGGCGGCGGACCGGCCTTTGCCGACGCCGTCGAGGGCCTGGCTACCGGCAACGCGCCGGGCATGCGCACCTACAAGGGAAGCGTGCGCTGGGGCAAGGCCGTGTGCGAGTACCTGCGGTCTTAGTTGCGTTGCGTTGGTACTGTCATTCACGATTACATGACGGTGCATTAAAAGAGTAAAGTACTACGACCAAGAAAAGTTGGTCTGCATGATTTTTCTTTTTTCATGTACACCGCTACGCTCGCTCTAATCATCAACTTCTCATCGAGACCATGTTGTCTACATCAATCGCTCTTTATATTCGTGTGAAGAAAACTCCCCGTGTATGCTTTTGTACTCTAACAGACAAGATGCCAAAAAGAAACAACAAAAGAGTGTATGCCGAAACTCTCATCAACAATGTAGGCAACACGCTTTTAACCCCACGACACGAGCACCTTTTTGCCCTTTTTACCCTTTTTCCCTTTACCCTCCTCCGCCTCGGCCGCTTCCGCCGGCGTTGCATCCGTCGCCGCGGCACCACCACCCCACTGAAAGTTGGACTCGGCATGGCCGTAGTCGCGCCGCACGCCGCGCCCACCACCATAACCGAAAATCGTCGTCGTCGGCTTCGGCGCTGCCGGCAACGCCGGGAAGCTGTCGTCGCCGCCGCCGCCGCCGCCGCGAGTCCCCGCGCGCAACGTCGTCGCCACAGACGCCGCCGGGACCCACGACGGTCGTGACGACGACGACGACGACGCCGACGTCTTGGATGCTGCGAGAGAGGGGTACGAGACTGAAGAGGAAGAAGAAGCAGGCGCGCGAGCCGTCGAAGAAGCGGCGGGCGTCCAACCGGGCGGCGTCGCCGTATTCACCGGCGCCGGACCGCCCAAGCGCGTGCTGTTCTTAAGCTTGAGCACGCGATTTGAGTGTTTCTGCGCAGGCGCGCCGTGCGGCGCCGCCGGGCTAGCGGCCGCCGCGTTCGCCCACCCGCTTGAGCTCGACGTCTCGCCCTCCATGCCACTGAGCCCGGGCAAACTCGGGTAGTCTTCGTTGATGGCGCGCCAGTCCTGCCACGCCTTGCGGAGGCTGTCCGCCTTGGCCTTGTTCTCGAACAGGTCCGCCACCTCTCGCGTCATGGTGCCGAGCGCATTGGAGGAAACGTCGGCAAAGAGCGTAAAGAGCGCGTCGATGAGCTGCGGGGCGGTGAGGGCGCCGCGCTGATACGACGAGATGTGCTGTCGGAAGAGGCCCAGCTTGGTTGCGTCGTTGCCGAGGAGGTTTGCGGCGCGCTCAATGACGGAGCTGTGCCGGACCAGGCGTGCGCGGTCCTCGGGCGTCATGTTGGCTGTATCGGTGAGGGAGAGCACGTCCATTGCATCGGCGAGGTGGGCGCCGGGGACGGCGGCGCGAACGGTGGGCGTGCTGGAGGAGCTGCCGTTGCGGGGCGAGCCACGACCGGCCGAGGCGGTGCCGGGCGTGGGCGCGGCGGCGGAGAGCTGGCCGCCGAAGGTGCGCTGCGAAACCGACTGCGCAGAGTGAATGGCCATTTGTCGCTGAAACGCAATCTCGTCACGGCGAAGCGGTTGCGTGTATGGAGGAGGCACCGAGTCCTCGTTCGGGTCCCTACCCCGTCCACGACCTCGTCCCCTCGCGCGACCTTCACCGTCTCTGCCGCCGCCGCCACCACCGCCACCACCGCGCCGCTCCTCCTGGTATGACGGTCTGAGGTCAAAACCAGCCATGTCCACCACCCGCGCGTCACGGCCGACCGTCTTGCCGCCGGCGTGCTCAGCCAGGTTGTGCGCCTGCAGATCCATGTTGGACTCGAACACGACAAACTTCTTCTCCATGCACTCCCTGTCGTTACAGAGAAAGTGGTCCTTTTTGAAATGCTGCTCCAGCGCGTTGTAGTCGACAAAGTAGTGTGGCTTGCGGGAGTCGCGGCGGTCACAGAGGAAGCAGCGTTCGTGCTTCATGCGGCAATGCTCGTACAAACGATCGTCGTCGTAGAAGCGTTCGCCGCAGAAGCCGCACAGCGGGTGGCCCTTGAAGCCCGTCTGATCGGCCGCGCCGGGCTTGTCGTCGCCGCGTCGCATGTGCTTCTCGAGCTCGCGGTCGGTGAAGAGCTCGTGCTCGTGCGTAAAGACCTTTTTGTTGCGCGTGCACAGGTCGCACATGCGCTTGCGGTGCGCTGCCTTGACGTGGCGGTGGAGGTCGGGCCAGCCGAGGCCGGCGAAATCGCACGAGGCGTTGGGGCAGTTGTACCGGAGGAGGAGGACCGTGTCGCCGACAATGTCCTCGTTGGTGTATTTGATGCCAATGTTGGTGTCGATGGTGGTGAGATCGGCGGGCTTGTAGTCTTCAAACCGTTTTTCGGCATCGTCTGTAAAGATGACGTACGGAGCCTCGGTCTAGCAGGCGTTATCAGAAAGCTGTAAAAGATATGTAGCTTGATTATTTGTGACTTACTCGGCAATGTGCACAGTCCTTGGTCTTGTAGAGTGCTCTCATGCGCAGTCCGCAGATGTGGCAGGTTTTGTGGTTGCAGGGGGCAATAGAGTGGTGCGCCACAGGGTTGGCGCAGATGAAGCACACTTCTTCGTTGTCGTCGCCGTCCTTATCGTCGTCGACGTTTTGCGTCGCCCTGTGAGCCGGGGCCGCGATGCCAGCCTCCTCCTTGGCCGCTCGAGCAGCGACAGCGACGTCTTGCGCGGCGGGCTCGGCGGGCAGGTCATCCTGTTTGGGGCCGCCCCGGTGGCCTCCACCGCGTCCTCTTCGACCGCCGCCTCCACGGCTGTTTTGGCCGCCACGATCGCCGCGGCCTCTGCTGCGATTTCCTCGTCCGCGTGAGGCTTGGCCGTTGCCGCCGCCTCCCGTTGAGGATCCAGCCGCGTCCGGCATCGTCGTGTTTGCAGGCGGCAGTCTCAAGAGTTCGTAAGTGGGTGATTGAGTTACAGGGTGCGTGAATGGGAACAAACAAAGCCTCAGTACTAAAGGCTAGCTGACTCCCAGTATGGTCCTCGTTTAATGGAGCTGGGAGAGTCGTGATGACGGGCAATGCGAGAGAAATATTTTCCCGGATCCTCGGTCATCAACTGCGAATTGATGAACGGTGTCCCAGAGGGCTTCCACTAATTTTAGAGGGGCATAGCTGCCAGAATCCAATTCGAGGCCCCGAAAATGAGACGAGGGGCAAATCAGCGGCTGAGATGCAACGATGACTCAGCTGGACCGCTCGAAAGCAGCGGGGGTCCTTAGCTACAGGCTGTAAGGTAGTGACAAATCTACCTTACCTAGGTATCACGCGAAGTAGGTGCCCAAAAAAGAGTCATACGCCGCGAGCAGGGCTCCTAGTCGCGACACAACAATGAGATATTCTAGGAATTAGTCTTCCCATTCAAATATGCCGTGGCTTAGGAATTGGTGCAGTTGGTAACCTTTTCCTTGACCAATCCGTATAGAGCCAACTCGTAACCAATCAGCCAAACCACCAATAAATCATCCATCACCAAGATTGTTAACCAGTATATTGTAGCATTGAAAAACCTGTGGCTTCTTGCCCAACGGACTTCCCATACGCCAGTAGTATCTCCGCGGCCCATTTCATTTCCACTCCGCCCACGCATTTCCCCTTTTGCTGCACTCGACGCCCGAATCCTGGCATCTGCATCCGATAACCTGTTCGAATTGTATGATTCCTCGCTGCGCCGCCCTTTACCCCAGCGAATTCGAGAAAAAGCAATAAAAGAAACTAAAAATTATGACCCACGCAATTGAAAATGACAACCAATCGCTGTCAAACACAGGTGCCCAACGCCATTGGCATAGCACGTCGCGTCGGCGGACCGCAGTGAAGCAGTCTGTGTAGGCCTACCTGCTACTCCTCGCCGACGGGGTAGAGATGTTGACCAATCTCCTTGTTCATCTTAAACATGTCCACCCTGGGTTGCCTAAACACAGCAAACATTCGATCGTCGCAAAGGATTTGGCGCTTGTCCTTGGGATCCTGGAGTTCGTTGGCTTTGATGTGTTCCCAGAGCTTCTTGACGACCTGGGGACGCGAGAGCTATGCTGGTTAGAACAGAGCTAGTCACCCGTGCATGATCGACATACCTGTGTTTCTCCGCACAGAACGGAGAGGCTGTCGCTCAGGTTAAACGGCTTTTGAAACCCTCCACCAGCCTTTCGTTTGGGAGGAGCGTCGCTTCCATTAATGTCGCTATCGTCGTCGTCGCGGACGCGCTTGGCGCTCTTCTTCTTCGGGGCACGCTTCTTTTTGCCGCTGCTCGGCTTGTCGCCACCGCGCGTAGTCCGGCCTCGAGCCAGTCGGTTCTCTTGCGCCTGTAGCTGGGCCGCCAACTTGGCGTCGGCGTCTTCCACCGACGATGATCGCTTCGCCTTCTTCTTGGCGGGCTCGGAGCCGGCCGAAGCATCCGAGTCGTAGTGGTTGTAGTTGCCATTCGTGGCAGAGCGCTTGCTGGGTGTGGGCTCGGGGTCAGGCGAGGCCTGGGCGTCGTCGGCGTCAGCACCCGAGACGGCGTCAAAACGTGCTTCGATTAGCTTCTTAACAGCGTCCTGTTGCAGTGGGTTAGCGACTTGCACAATTGGCGGGACAAGGTTGCGCGCATGTGATACCTTCTGCTCGCTGAGGTCCTTGCCGCCAAGCGAAGTTTCGAGACCCTGCCGAATCTTCTTGCGCGAGATGGTTTCGAGGTTGGCTGTGGCGAGGATACCGTCGATGATGGCCGTGTACTGTCGCAGCTCTTCAGAGCTCACTAAAAGCAAAGCAAAACACGCAATTGTCAGCCTGAGCGTTGAACTGGGCGGCCATGTCTGGCCGGGGGCAGCTGGTTAAGCAGCCGATATGGAGCCGTACAAGGGGCGCTCATGGTGTTTGGCCTATATCGCGTGCCGATAAGGAACAGCGCGGGGAGGGCCCAGACGACGACGTCGAATAACACGCAGAGACAAATCGGGGGACGTCAGCGAGTCTGCGCAGGCGAATGTGGGCGGTTGCGAACACCGTCAATCAACGATGACGAGCTTTTGGCGGTCGCACGAGGAAGCGAGCGTATGCTGAGGATAGGGAAACAGACGTGTTGGCAGAGGCGCGAGCGGGACGAGTCAGTGCATTACCCCCCAAGGCCTAGGCAGGTACGTGCGAGGGCAGCGAGCAAGAAGAAAAAAAGCGAGCGAAGAGAGAAGGGGAAAAAAAAACAAGAAGGGATCCCCAATGGCGCTTCTCGTCCGATGAGCTAGATTGCCGAATCGCAGGAAGCCGGCCAGAGGTGTTGGCTGGCAGAAAGAACCAGATGGCGATATGGAGCTTGTCTGCGTTTGCGGAGGGTTGAAGTTGGGCGACGGCCGTCACCTGATGGACTGACACTGGCGTCGGACAAGGTTACAACGGAGAGCCAAGGTAGTTACCGTAACACCGCGGCGGCGCCAATAAAATCAATGGTCGTACGAACCGGGCGTCACACACGCGCGCAGCGAGCAAGGTCCAGCCAAAGGAAAGAAGAAGAAAAAAAGACGGTGGCAGGGGATCCGCGGCACGGTCCGCCAAACGTCGAGGTTGACCGCGAGAGCGACAATGGCAATGGAAGGAGAGAGACCGTGGGAGGAGCTGCGACCCAAATTGCAGATTCAATGAGGGGGTAAGGTGTAAAACGGTCGATGGATCGAGAAGTTGCACGTTCTTGGCGAGATGAGTGCTGGCGTGGAGGGCAACTTTGGATGATGATCAAGGATCCGGTGACACGGCCGAAGCTGGGGCGGTCGTGCCGAGCATGTGGCTGGTGACGCCACAGAGACACTGTACAGTGGGCCCAAGGTAGTTCAGAGCAAGATCACCAACGAAGAAGGCCAATTAACCCATTCCCGATTTGGAGAGATGGTGAGAATGAATACCATTGCAGGATCCGTTTCTGCTAGAAATCGCCGGAGGCACTGGCTGCTGTGGGCGCATAGGGCCTAAATATAGAGGCTCGAAGCGCCATGACGCGAAAACGCTGGTTTCCAGTGCTAGAGGCCAGGAGTTCATGCGCCACACCTACACCACCCAATCTTGTCAGGAGTACGGATACGATCTAGGTAAATATCTGAAGTATCCCGGTCATAAGCTAGCTACAACAACAATAACACGTACAACATCTTTCTCTCCACTCCAATAGTCGTACACAGCTCTCGATTAAGCTCCATGGCAGTCAGATCCATATCTCATTGTTGTAAATATATACCTCTCTACTGTACAAGGTCCGCATCGCTCCTCGCGACTTTACTGAATCACTCACCTCCACAAGATCGAAACCCCCTCTCTGTATAAACTGTGTCTTGAAAGAATGGTTCCAAGAAGATGAAGAAAAAAAATGAGATGACCAACCAAGTAGTTGTGCAAAGAATTAAAAATTTTGTGTGATCTCAATGTATCAGATTATCCCCCTCAGGAGCCCGCAGAGGAGGACTCTCGTACATGTTTGTTCCATGCCGTGTGTAATAGTTGTGAGATGATGATGTATGCTTTTTTATGGTCTTGGCCTCCGGGCCAAAGCCATGTAAATTCGAGCCCGAAACCCGTGTTAGGAAAAAAACGCCGTAAAAGTATTCCAAGATTGATTCCCAAGAAATGAATGTTCTTTGCATCTTACAACATTGTTTCATTTATATGCCGACAGTGCATCACGCTTTGCCCGCGTTGCGGACCGCCTGTATGAACTTATACTCGGCGCCGACCTCGCCCACAGCGCGCGGCGCGGTGCTGTTGTTCGACGCCTTGGCCATGACGGCCCAGACCTCGTCTGGCGTCTTGCTGCCGAGCAGGGCCATCTCGCGCTCCATCAAGACGGCCACGGCGGCGCGGACCAGTAGCGAGTCTCCCTCAAACACGTACACATCCCAGAGACGGGCGGCCTCGTCAATAGCCAGCAGGCTGGTGAAGAGGCTTGAGAAGAGATCGCCGAGGTACAGCTCCGGCGTAAGGTCGGGAACGCCGCTCGTCAGGTGATTGTGCAACGTGACCGACTTGTGGCTGAGAGTGCGTAAAACGAGGTTAAAGGCGGATGCTTGCGCGGTCGCGTCGGACGTTTGAAAGGACAGTGGCAGAGGTCGGTTGAGTATGTTGGCAAGCGCGACAAATACAGTGCCGGCGTCAGGAAGATTGAGCAGTAAAAGCGCGGCAATCGTCTGATCATGTTAGCAAAGGAGACGAAAGGGTGGAACAAAGTGCGTTGGGACATACATTGCATCCAGAAGCGTAGCCGATATCGACACGGTACATGGAGTACGCACAAAGAACATCTACAAGAGCCGCGTGTAGAGGGCCTCCCTCCTGAAAAATGCGAAGCTCGGTCCAGGTGCTCTCCGAAGCAGCCTGGCGAATGTCTTGAAACCACTTGGCCTTTTCTTCATCGCCCTCTTCCACCCTGTTCTCTTTGATGCGCCGCTCCACCGCGTGGACACGGCCCAGGGCGGCGTGAAAGGAGCCGGCGGACAATCCGAGTTCATTGCCAATAGCCTTGGACCAGACGGCGCCTCGGCTGCGGGGGGCTATTCCGCGCCACCACATGTCGCGGGTTCGGCGCTCCCGAATAGCGTCGTTCCAGCGCGGGATGATGTCGTCCTCCCAGAGGTGCATGAGCGTCTCAGCATTGTTGTCGCGATGTGTAGTCTGGGCTCTTCGGGCAGCTTCGCGGCGCTCGTCAGCCTTAGCGCTGGCGGCCATCATCCTCTGATACTGCTTGACGTGCCGACGCTCTTCTGCGGGATCTTTGGGGGGCAGCCATGATGGACGGGTGCGGCTAAGAACGGCTTCCTTTTCCTTGGAGATGGGTAGAGGGTCGACCATGTTGTCGGTTCGGCGCAAGGGCGGAAGCTCGGGGGTGGAAGATTTGCCGCGCTCCTTGCGGTCGTATGCATATTCTTGTGTTTGAGATGAAGCCCATGTGTTGGGGCGGGTGGCAGAGGGGCGGCGCGATTGCATCTCTTCCAATTCATCGGCATGCTCCTCAAGTTTCTCTGTAAGAGCGCGGGCTTCGGCATTGAGCTCGGCGTGAGCCATGCTCCAGCTGTGTGCGCGCGTCTTTATGGGACTTGTCGGACAATTCTCTGCATCCGACTTCCAGGTAGGCGATCGCAGCGAACCCTGTGCTTGGGCGACGGCGGGCGTGCCATTACCGACACTGCGAACTCGCTCCTTTGTAGTCCTCTCAGGCGAGGTGCTGGCAGACGGTGCTCTGCTTGGCGGACGTTCATGCTGAGGGCGAGGAGAAATGGGAACATTGTCGAGGACCAAGCCCTCGGGAATGTCGTCACCCTCATCTTCGTCACACTCTTGCTCGAGATCGCTAATGGACTTGCGATCAAGATTGGCTTGCCAGCTGCCCCGACGGGGGCGAGGAGGGTAAAAGGCGTCGCGAGAGCGACTTGAGAGAGCTGGGCTGATGCTGCGCTGGCGATGTACCTGGGGCAGCGAAGTGGTGGAGAGGCCCTTTTTGAGGGTCATGGGACGGGGGGCGTCGGTCAGGGCAGCGGTGCTGGTACTGCGGGGGTTGGTAGAATATACATTATTTCGAAGATTAGGAAAAGAGCGTTTCGGGGCGGGTGCTCTTCTGTTGGCGACGAGGGTGCGTCCAGACTGGGGTGGGATGTTAACGTTGATCGAGGTGGGCGAGGTGATGCGGCGGGTGACTGTTTGGGTCGAAGCCTTGGGTGTGGCGGCGTGGTCATCGTCAAGGCCAATGTCCTCAAAGTGGCCAATGTCGGCGAGGACGCTGCCGTCGTCGCTGGTGAGGGAGTGAAAGGACGACGACTTGGAGCTCTTGGAGGTTGTCATGCCTGGAGGAGAGCCAGGACTTTGCAGCATGGTGGCGACGGCGTAGGTGGAGCTCATGGCGACATGTCAGGCTGAGAAGACGCAGTATATGTGACGAATTAAATACAAAGTCGTAAAAATTATCGAGGTATTGGGAGTCGAGGACGTTTGTATTAAACGCAGAGTGTGGCGTTTGTGAGGGCGGACAGCGACAACGTTCGAGGGGTCGAGTGCCAGACAGGGGCAAGCGGTGGGAGCGAGTGACGACGGCGGTCGGTCAGACGAGAGAAAAGGAGAGAAAAAGATATACGGCGAATATAGGGAATACAGCGAGTGAGATTTTGTAAGTATGCAATAGGGAAAAGGGGTAAAGAATGAGTAAAACTGAGAGAGAGAAAACAAAAGTGAAGCCAACGAGAGAATGGACTGCGGAAAGACAGCGGAGTAGGGGAACAGGGAAAAGAGACTTGTCGATGACGGCGGTCATGAACATCCATCCGCAGATGAACTAACCTGTTTCCTGGTTAGCACTGTTGACTGACTGACTACCAGAGCCTGTAAATAGGTCAACAGGTCAAAGGAAAGGTCTGTCAGGTTGCATTCAGCGGAGCAACAGAGACAGCGCAGGGGTACAGTGGCCTTGCAGGGTGGTGGACGCTGGAGCCTCCTCTGCTGCCCAGAGCTTCCAACTTTCATTCAACTTTCATGTCAGCTTACACGCCAAATTCCCAGTCAACTTCCAAGCCAACCTACCACCATTTTCTAACCTGACTGGTCAAATTGAAGCCAGATTGCCTGCCTGTTCAACCAATTTGATTATCTAGATAGCCAACTACCTGGACACATTTTTGCACTCAGCGGTCATGATTTACCGTCGCGAGGTCCGAAAAAGCACCTGCAATCACTGGTGGAGTCAGCACGCGCCTCGCTGGAGCCCGCTGGAGCCGCTTGTTCTGTCTGTTCTTGCCACTTGCCAATCACTCAGTTTAGGTACCTACCTACCTAGGCACCTAGGTACCATGGAAGTTTGCCAGTCGCGAATAAGATAGGTAGGCAAAGTAGGTACCTATACCACCACGGCAGAATATCAAAATTATAAGCAGCATGTTACATGCCAATTCTCTTGTCTCTCGATGCAACAATGGATCGAGAATCTCCTCTGTCAGGTTGATCGCTTCGTTTTGTTTTGTTCTGGCCTATCTGTACCCTCTTTCTTTCTCTGTTTTCTTCCCCACCGCGCTCGCCGTCCTCGCTTCGCTCGAGTAGCTGCTGCACGTACAATCAGTGCATGTAAGCACCCCCTATCGTCTCCTCTCATAAATACACCTAATTAGCGCTCCATTTATTGGGGGGCCGCCGGTCTAAAAAAACGTGCACACCGTCCCTCCATCCGTCTGTCACCTCAAACTTTAAGCTCGCCTTCCATCCACTGCAACTCTCGGGCAACCTTTTCCGGTCAAAGTGTCACTAGACCTTCAACAGCTCATGTCATTCAAAATAGGTAGCAACTACTAGCTGGCCATCGTGTCTCTGCCACAGAACCAAAGCGAGACTACTAAGTAACTCCCCGCCGGCAGCAGCCTCACCCTAACTAGAACGGATCCTGGTGGTGTCACGCCAATGGCCTCGACGCCTTGCCTTTTCCCAGTCCACTCCCTCCGTACGGAGCCAAAAACCCTCCTTTCGAAATCTCCTAAGAAATAAATTCTCCTTCTCCCCAGATGCAACACGGCAGAAAATGTGGCGCAAGCCACCACAGCTGCCCAGTTTCTTTCCCATCGAAACACGCATGGCTGCTCTTATTGTATTGCCCTCGAGCCGCTCTATCCGGTCGGATTTGACTGACATTGCGGCCCTCTTATCATTCTTTGTTTCAATTTCTTTCATCAATCGGTAACAGAAACTCAGAAATCAACACACGACAATTTGCTCGAGCTCTTTGTCAAGTCTCGGGGCACTCACTGCTCAAACCACCCGCGAACCATCAAGTCACTAGTCGCTCACCATCCCCCTTTCTTCCACGCGCATTTCTCTCTTTCCAATGGACCCGGTGGATGCGCTGAATTTGGTCTAGAACTCTGTCCGCCCCATCTCCGCTGATCCTATCACCCCTCGCCTAGTCTCGCCGATCCGCCTGCTGGTTCTCATGATGGCACCACGAATATGTAATTACAGATTACTTGTTGACAATCAACAAAGTTCACAGCCCTGGTTTAAACCTTAAATTTATAAAAAGAAATTTGAACAGAATCATGTTGAAATCGCGCGTCGTGTCAGCAGTGCGTATCTGAGTGATACCACGACGCTGGCTACGATTGTCAAGGTTTCCCCTCATCTGTCCGGTTCATCCAGAGACCTGTTTCACCGTGTCCGATACGGATTGTCCAGCATGTCCGTATGGCCGTCTTGATCCGCGCACGCGCATCGCGGCGGCCTCTTCACGCCGGTCCGCTGCCTGTCCATCGGTGTCGCATGCCTGAGTAAGCCTCCAAAGGAACCTCACTGAGCCTGGCCGCTGGACATTTGCATCATTGAGCCTGCGTGGTTCGGGCATGCTTTCGACGTGCCAATTATGGACGAGAAAAATAAATCATTGGTCTATTAATTTTGACCCCGCTTTGCCAGCCCATTGCAGTTTCCTGGCTGATGATATCCGCCTCGTCATTTGCAGTGTTATCATGCCGAAATATTCGCTCTTATGCTTCTTGTTGAATAAGTCCAGTTCATTTCCTTTTTTTCTTTCTTTACATATTTCTCCTTTCTTCATGCGACCTCTCAACTCTGATTACCATCTTCTTCCTCTTGATGTACCCCATTAACCTGTTCGTCTCACCTTTGGCCATGGCAAGACAAGCATGAGACACTCGGCGTTTGCCCTGCACAACGAAGACGGCATCCATCCTGTCATGCATGACGCTGCGCATTCCCCCACATTACTACTCCAGGTCTTTTCAACATGATTACCATGTCAGTGCATGTGACAAAATCAAGCGAAAAGCGCAGAATTAATGGACACGTCCGCTTCTCCTCGTGCAAGTTCGGCAACTAATAGGGGCTACCAATTTTCTGGAGTCATCTACAGACTACTGCATGGTAAAGCATGCCGCCCGCCACTTGCCATTGTCCTTTGTCACTTTAACTCGGCCTCAGAAGGCACAAAAAACGGGTTCAAAATTGTAAGCTCTAAGCAAAAGCACAGGCAACTAATCGTCTGCATCCCCTTCCCTTTTCGTGGTCCATCCCTTGCCCAATATAGGCGCCTCAACCGGTCGTGGTCGTCTGTCCAAACTCAGAGCTGCAGCATCTGTACCGGCAACTTGCACACGAGATCCAAAGTAGTGGCCATTACTGTTTATTCTCTTTATCCCATACAAGCTCACCGTGTCGCATCGTCGTCTGCCTGCCTCCGCAACAACTGTCCCGGGCGCCGCCACACGCTCCCCAAGTGCGCCATGACTGCCTGCAACGACGCTGGAAGAGCAGGCGCAGTATTTCCCGGTCTAGTGTGCTGCTGCTGCAAGCATCTCGACTTATGGAGCGAGGCCTGGCTGGGCGACTTCTGCAGCGTAAGAGGATCGGACGAGTTTGCCACAGCGCTGGCCGGGAGGTGTGGTTCCCGATCAGACCCAGTGGGGGTTGGCTTTTCGGCTGATGCGATGGTGTCTGGTAAAGAGGGTTTCTCTGCGGCAATGGGAAGGGCAGGCAGTGGCTGCGTTCCCTTATCCGCGCGGAAGCGGGGTGATGCCGCAGGCGATGGTGCCCCAGACGATGGTGCCCCAGACGATGGTGCCGCAGGTATTGCCACTGCCACTACGGGTGCTGCTATCGGTGCAGGCACCGTCATCGGGAAAGGGACATACGGCGAGTCGATGAAGGTCTCGTTTCGGACGTCGAGGGGCCTCTGTCGCTGCTCGCCTTCCTCGACCGCCGGGCCCGACGGCACCACGATCGCAACATTGCTTCCACCCCGCGTCGCCTGCGGCTGCTGCCTCCGCGTATGCTTTCCTTCTCCAGGCTGTCGCTCCATGTCGGCGGTCCGATCTTCTGCGCTCACCAGTCAGCCTCAGCTCCGTCTTTGTTTCGTAGACCGTAGCTCGCAAAAGTCCATGTTACCTCGTGACTCTTCGACCGCCGTCTTCTTGCTCTTTCGCGGCAATGTAGCTTCGTCTACCGTCGGGAGAGTTAGCCATGTACCGATTGCACGCTGAGAAAACGTCACTTACCGCGATTTTTACCGCGTGCTTCCTTCATTTGCTCACGATAAAATGTCGTGCGTCGCTTCTTGAACGGGGGCTGCGGCGAGACGACGCAGTCTGAGTCGGAATCGGAGCTGATTTCTATCACATCCATCATCGCGAGCGGAGAAAAGTAAAGGGCTGGCTGTGATTATGAGATGCGCGATGGAAGCTTGCCAAGTCAGTGTGCAAACGGCACTGGCTTCTGCCTGAGTTTGCGCTTCTTCCTCACGTGTCAGTGCCATTACAACATTCACTCTGCTCTCACATTTGCACGCAATTAGAGCGCATGTACGGCATTCACTATACCGGTCTTATCTATGGTATCATTACAGATTCATGCCCACTCCCCAATGATATATCAAACTTTTGCTTCTGTTTATATGCATTAACCCTTTCTACATCTGCTCGCGGCGTCGCGGGGCCGCTCTGATAATATCATCAACACGGAGGAGGAGCTGCACATAGTTAGCACGGAGTGTCATAATTCGTCGGCAGTCGCGATAAAACTCACCTCTGCAGCCTCGCTGGCTGACGACACGACAGCTCTCTTCAGCTTGTAGCTCTCAATAACACCCAAATCTCGCATGTCGGCAAGCCCGCCGCCCGGCGTCGTCAGGTCAAGACCATATGTAGACATGCCCTTGTACACTGTATTGCGCAAACGTGCCACCAAATCGCTTGAGTCCAGACCGGCATTGTCGGCCAAAATAGTTGGCAGCTGTGTCAGGGCGGTAGCGAAGCTGTTTACCGCCATTTGACGCTTGCCCTCAACTCTAGTAGAAGCGCCCTCTACGGCCTTGGCCATCAGCATCTCGGCGCAGCCACCACCAAGAGTGGTGCGAGGTTCCAGGACAGTCTGTGACAAAACGGCCAGGGCATCGTGCAAGCTTCGTTCGGCCTCGTCCAGAAGCTGATCAGTTGCACCGCGGAGAACAACGGTACAAGCTTCACCCGCAGAGACGCCAGAGAACTTGATCAGTGTGTCTTCGCCAATAATAACCTCCTCAATCAGGTCGCATTGCCCCAGCTTGACCTGGTCCGGGTGATCAAAAGTGGAAGCAATCTCGCCACCAGTGACGAGAGCTAGACGCTCGATGCCGTCAAAGTCGGCGTGCTCAATCGACATGATGCCGGCGTCCGTAAAGAGCTGTTCGGGCCAGTTGTAAATAAGCTGCCGGTTGATAAAGCAGTTGATGCCGTGTGCCTTTATCTTGTCCACTTTGGCCTTCATCTTGTCCTTTTCGGCCTTTTCGAGCTCGGCAAGCTTGGAAGTCGAACCGACCTTGACGCGAGCGCCGAAAATCTTCACCTTATCGGTATCCATGGAGGTGTTGGCGACAAGAATTTTGGCCTTTTCCAAGCGCTTGGGCTGGTTGACACCAATCTTCTTGTCCAGGATGAAACCCTCATCCAGATAAGAGTCGCTCAGTTTTCCGCCAGCCTTCTTGATGATCTGAATGTGGCTCAGGTCAGAGGACTTCTTCAATCGGAGAACGGCATCGGTAGCGAGCTCGGCAAAGTGCTCGCGGTCCTGCGCGAGGACCTTAGAGCTCAGGGTCGTGCGGGCAATGGCGACGAGGTCTTTGCGGAAAGCGTCGGGATTCTTGCTGTGATCGACGGCGGAGGCTTCAAGAGCCTTGAGCGCGGCTTGGCTAGCTATTCTGTATCCTTCGATGATGGTTTGGGGGTGAATCTTCTTATCGACGAGCTTCTCGGCTTCGCGAAGCAACTCGGCGGCGAGGACGGCAACGGATGTTGTGCCGTCACCAACTTCGTCATCTTGCACTTTGGAAATGTTGACCAGGACCTTGGCGGCGGCGTTGTCGAGAGCAATCGACTTGAGAATGGTGGCGCCGTCGTTGGTAACCATAATTTCGCCAGTGGATCTGTCGGTGCATTAGACAGTGTATAGAGAGGGTCTGGTGTGCGCCTCGATCACATTGGTAACTTACGCAGACTGCAAAATCTTGTCCATACCCTTGGGGCCGAGGGTGCTCTTCACCAGGTCGCCAACGGCAATGGCCCCGACAAAGGCGGCGAGACGCGCATTCTCACCCTTTTCCTCGGTGGTTCCCTCCGCAAAGATTTGTGTAGGTGCAAACGACTACAGTAAAGAAGAGGTTAGTTGACCTGAGGCTGGTAGTCTTGGTCACAGGCAGCATCATACCATTGTAGGCTTTGTCACTGATCGAGCCTATCGTGTGCAACAAGTGAAGCGGGAATCAGTACTCTCCGCCCCTCGAAGCTCATCGAAGGCAGCCTTTTTTTCTGGAGCTTCCAGCAGTCTTGCAGGTACAACCCCACTACCTGTCCGCTGCACGTGACTTGCCCCTCGATGGGCAAACTGCCCGGCAAAGGAAGATCGCTTCTCCGCGCACACATTGTGCAAAGTCGAGAACCACCAAATTTGCGCCAGGCCAGGCCATAGCCAAAAAAAACAGCATCTCGCCACGCACGACACGGCCGTTCCATTCGCGCCGCACGAGGATCTCCCTGGCACAGTCGACACTCTGCCCCCGCGTGCAGCTCCGGCCTATATATACCCTTTCGCGTCCGCCGTCATATTTGCAGCTTTTTTCTCTGTGAATCTTTACAAAAGCGACAAAAGCGGGGCATTGTCAACAGACCCCTCGCTTGCAACACCACCACGACAACATGGCGCCCTCTTTCGATCATTTGCGCGAGGCCGACCTCGACGACGACGAGTTCAACGAAGATGACATTGACTTTTCCGATCTCCGTGAGCGCTTCGACGTGCAGCTCGACAAGGGCTACGATACGTTTGTCGTCATCGATGGTCTTCCCGTCGTCAATGAAGAGCAAAAGCCCAAGCTCGTCAAGTTTCTGCTCAAGAAGCTTAACACTGTTGGAAAGGCCCGTGAGGATTCTATTTACATGCCCATGGGTGACAACGACAAGTCTTTAGGGTTTGTGAATCCCGCGTCTTGTTGACTTGTGTCCCGCTAAATGGTATCCAGATTCGCATTCATCGAATACTCAACCGCCAGCGAGGCCGCTGCTGCTGTCCGCTCCCTCGACATGGTCCCTCTCGATAAGAAGCACACCCTGAGAATCAACAAGATTAGCGACATTGAAAGATACGGTGCAGAAGGTCGTATCAAAGAAGAATATGTCGCCCCCGCGATTCCTCCCTTTGAGAAGCGTGAGCATCTCAGGTGGTGGCTAAAGGATCCTGCCGGTCGCGGCCGCGATCAGTTCGTCATGTACCGCGGTGACAACGTTGGCGTTTTCTGGAACAACGAAAAGGACCAGCCTGAGAACATTGTTGAGCGCCAGCACTGGACCGAAACCTTCCTGCAGTGGTCGCCCAAGGGCAGCTACCTCACCTCGATTCACGCCCGTGGAGTCCAGATCTGGGGCGGCAGCTCATGGTCGAAGCAGGGTCGTTTCCCCCACCCTTTTGTCAATCTGGTTGCATACTCGCCCAACGAAAAGTACCTTGTTACTTGGTCTAACCGTCCGATTTCGGTGCCCGAGGATGGCGGCGACGGTACCCTTACTGCTGACGATGAGGGCAAGAACTATGTCATCTGGGACATTGAATCCGAAATGCCCATCCGTTCGTTTGCTAACTTGGAGCCTCCCAAGTCCGAGGATGGCAAGCCCCCGCCCAAGCAGCAGTGGCCTGCCTTCAAGTGGTCGGCCGACGACAAGTACGTCGCTCGTCTGAATCCTGGCCAGTCCATCTCCGTCTACGAGCTTCCCCGCATGAATCTCCTCGACAAGACCACCATCAAGATTGATGCCGTGGTTGACTTTGACTGGGCTCCCGCTACAGTCAAGCGCGACGGCGTTAAGACGTACGAACAGCTGTTTTGCTTCTGGACCCCCGAAATTGGCAGCAATCCCGCCAAGGTCAGCCTGATGAGCATTCCATCCAAGGAGATTGTCCGCAGCCTGAACCTCTTCAATGTCAGTGATGCTAAGCTCCACTGGCAATCAGAGGGAGCCTACCTGTGCGTCAAGGTCGACCGTCACTCCAAGTCAAAGAAGTCTCAGGCTACAACGCTTGAGATTTTCCGCGTCAAGGAGAAAGGCGTTCCAGTTGAGGTTGTAGACACTATCAAGGATACCGTCATCAACTTTGCTTGGGAGCCCAAGGGCGACCGTTTTGCCATCATCACCACAACTGAGCCCGTGGCCGCCACAGCTGTTACGCCCAAGACGGCGGTTTCTTTCTTCTGTCCCGAGAAGGCCAAAGGTCCCGTCGCTGGTAACTTTAAGCACCTGCGCACACTGGACAAAAAGAACAGCAATGCCATCTACTGGTCGCCCAAGGGTCGATTCGTGCTTATTGCCACGATTGGCAATCAGCAGAGCTCGGATCTCGACTTCTTCGATCTCGACTTTGAGGGCGAGAAGCCGGAATCGGATAAGGATCTCACGGCCAACTTGCAGCTGATGAACACTGGCGACCACTACGGTGTGACAGACATTGAGTGGGATCCATCTGGTCGTTTTGTGGCGACCTGGGCCTCTGCCTGGAAGCACTCTGTAGGTCCATTTCTTGCGACATTGGTGTCAATGCATACTAACGATATCTAGATGGAAAATGGCTATCACATTTACGACTTCCGTGGAGAGGTTCTGAGAGAGGAGCCGGTGGAGAAGTTCAAGCAGTTCCAATGGCGGCCGCGGCCGGCGACGCTGCTGAGCAAGGAAGAGCAGAAGCAAGTGCGCAAAAATTTGCGCGAATACAGCCGCGTATTTGAGCAAGAAGACGCCGACCGTGGCGCATCTGCTGACTTGGCTGTGGTGGAGGCGCGACGCCGTATGCTCGAGGAGTGGTACATGTGGCGGGCGGATGTGGAGGAGGAACTGTACGAGGAAAGAGAAGCGCTGGGGCTACCGCAAGATCCCCATGCTGCGCTGTTGGCGGCAAAGACAAAGGAGGTCGAGGGCACGGGAGGCTCAGTAGAAGAGGAGAAGATTATCGAGGAGATTGTGGAAGAGGTGTTGGAGGAGTCGGAGGAGATTGTGGGCTAGAGCGCAAGCTTGCCGTGCATATACATGGAGTGACTTTTTTGCTGTACGGGTAGAAAAAAGACGGAGCACGGCCAGGCTTGGTAATGACGTTTTTAAAAGGGTTCTTCTTATGATTCAAGCATGGAACAAAGATCAATTGATAAAAAATGCTGGATAAGTGATGTACATGCGTATGGTGTGATACAAGAAGTTGACGGGTTCAAGCGTTGGCCGATTCATGTGGTGGCGGGGGCATAAGTTGTCGAGACCAGGAGCGATGCTGGGTTGATGAGGGGCGTTTCGACCTGAGTAAAAAACCAAGGAATGTTATATGCCGCAGACCGGTGATTGTGACTCTGTGAAAAGTGTAGCACGTCTATTACACGTCGACGTTACTTGGCGAGTTGACAGTTGGACAGTTGGGATTTGACAGCTGGTGGCGTTACCTGGCAAGCGCCAGACGAAGCAATCACATCGGCACAGGCGGGCAAGCTAAAACGCCATGAGTGGGCGAGGTGGGCTGGCATGGAACAGGCTGGAAACAAGATGCTGAGAGTACGGATAAAAATTTAACTAGGTAGGTGTGTACTCCGTATTGGCATGCCAAGTAAGAAAAAGCCAAGTCTTTGCATAATTCATAGGTGGTCTACTAATCCGTACCTAGTCAACCTACCTAGTCACTCTAGTCTGCAAGGGAGACCCGGAGGGGTGGTGGAGACGAATTTATTTTGTGTGTGTGTGTGCGAGCTTGCGCGGTTCGCTGTTTGGGGCCTGTTTTGGTTGTATGAGCCAGGCTGTGTTAATGGATGGCCTGTACTTCGTATTGCAGCGGCTGAGGGTAGAGGCCACAAGAATGAAATGAAGAAATTCCGACGATGAAGAAATGAGATAAAAGTCTGATGAGGCGAGATAAGAGTCATACATCAATTCGCAATGTGTCAAGTGTCGCTGATGTACTATTGGAAGCACGCAAGACAAGGGCAGAAGGGCTCGCTGGTCGCACCATGGAAAAAGAAAGCACCAAAAAGATGAGAAAAGAACCACCAAAAAGGCTCGCAACAGGGGGGCTGGGCTGGATCTTGCTCATCAGCCCACAACGCCGCTGTGCCGCCGCAACTGCCCGCCGCCCATCCCACACACACATATCGAGTCAGCGGCCACTATCTGCCTCTCCCGTCTCCGCTTCTCTTTCCATCTCCTGGAAGCTTTCAAAACAGCTACTTACCTCTGCATCTCCGGCCAGCGTTCTACAGCATTTCTTCATCTCTTGACATCTTTGACAGCGTTGCACCCTACCGTCACGGCATCCTCACTCGATACGCACCACTTGCCCGCCGCCCCGACCGTCCCGGGCATGGCTGATGCTCCCATCAGACAGCATCCGCTGGATCCGCCCTGGTTGAACCCTCATCGCTTATGTGCATGTGGCCTGGATGCCCGTCACAGGCTTGCTGAATAGTCCGTCTTGCTCGCCCGCATCTCGACATAATGCTACGGCGCCGTCCTGGCGACGGACGGCGGTCCGCCCAGCAAAATAGGCTGCTACTCGCATTCGCCATCATTCTCATTCCATGGCTCCAGCTTTCCGATGCGCATGAGCAGCCTCAGCCTCCAACCGTCCATTCTGGCTCGCCGCACGCGAACCACGACTTACACAACGACAAGGTATCCGTTGATGAATCCGCCCGCTGGGCCTCTTCGTCCATCGATGCCGTAACCAGTCAGGCGACCAAGGCCTCCGGCGCCTCTACCAAGACCCGGTACACCGCCCGGAGCTCCAGCCGACAAAACCAAAAACGTCACATCATCATTCCCGACGATGAGAGCGCCCTTGCAACTTTAGCTCCGGCCAAGCCCGTCCGAGCACCAAGACCCCCCAGCGATCTTCGACCCCGTAGCATTTCAGCCTCAGGGTTGACAGCGCCGCACAATGCGCGGAACCTGGAGGATTGGGAAGTGGAAGACTTTGTTCTTCTGGCGACCGTCGATGGAGATTTGTACGCCACCGACCGTAACACCGGTAAACAACGCTGGCACCTCGAAGTCGACCTACCCATGGTCGAGACCAAACACTACCGTCTCAACAACTCCGTCCTCGACGACGACTACAACCCCGTCGATCACTATCTCTGGGTCGTCGAGCCCAACTCCAATGGCGGCATCTTTATCTGGCGACCCGACCCCGGCGCCGGACTTGTCAAAACCGGCTTTACCATGAAAAGCCTGGTCGAGCAACTCTCCCCGTACGAGGATGTCGAAGGCCAAATTGTCTACACCGGTGACAAGAAGACCACCATGGTCACGCTTGACGCCGCCACCGGCCGAGTTATCAAGTGGTTTGGTTCCAGTGGCTCCCACGTCAACACCGACGACTTTTGTCGCCAAGCTAACACCTTTGACAACCGCAACAATGAAGAATGTCTCACCACCGGGACCATTACCTTGGGCAGGACCGAGTATACTGTTGGCATTCAGGGTTCTGATGGCCGCCCCATCGCTACCTTGAAATACTCCGAATGGGGCCCAAATACCTTTGACAGCGACCTTTATCTCCAGTATCACAATTCTCTGGACAATCGATACATCACAAGCCAGCACAATGGCAAGGTCTACGCATTTGACCAGTCGAACAAGGAAAAGACCACTCCTCTCTTCTCCAACAAGTTTGCCGCTCCTGTCGCCAGCGTATTTGATGTTTGCCGTCCCTGGGATGCTGTTAGCGGCAGCAACCCGCAGCTTGTCGTTCTTCCTCAGCCGCCTATGCCTGCTCGCGACAAGAATGAGAAGCAGATGCGTTTGAACAGCATATTTGTCAATCAGACCGAGGCGGGCAGCTGGTATGCCATGTCTGGACAAGCATACCCTCTGATCATCAGCGCGCCACTGGCTCAGATGGCAAGCCCGGATTGGTGGGGCATTTCGCCATCGTCGGACACCATCAGCCAATCTCGCATCAGCAAGGCCCTTGTGGGTACTCATTTCTTGGAGTCGATCCGGGGAGATAACAATCAATTCCGGAGCTTGCCCGATAGGTCGGCTGAAGATGTCGTTGACCAGCTTGACATCAATACTGCATCGCGAAATGACGCGGCAGCCATTACTGAGGAGCCCACAATTATCACCAAAGTCAAATCGCTTCCCCAAAGCCTCGCCAATAGTATACATGACTTGGTGAGGAATCCATTGGTTATTGTCATTATGTTTATCTTTCTCGGCTTTCAGCACAAGAGATTTCGTCGCTCTTACCACAGGCTCCGGTCCAGAGGTATTCACAAGGGACTAGTTGAGGAGGTTCAAACTCTCTTGTTCGCAGAAACTCTCCCAGAGGATAAGGAAGACTACAATACTGGAGAAGTGAAGCGCACTCTCCAGAAAGCCGAGGCTGTCGAGATACACAAGGAAAAAGATGTGAATCCAGCCGATGAAGAGGATCAAGAAGCCAAGACTTCTGAGTCTGCTAAACTCGAGAGCAATGGCGTTGGCATGCCTGACGGACAAAAGACGCCCCAGTCAGGAAGTAACAAGGAGCATAAAGCCCTTGACGATGAGACGAATGAGGATGGCCTCGAAACCCCTGCCAAGGGCAAGAAGAAGGCCCATCGTGGCCGACGTGGTGGAGTGAAACACCGCCCCAAAAAGCAGCGCGAGAACTCGCAGTCTCGCGATGATGACCTCGCTGCCTCGACTGTCGAAGAAGCTATCAAGAATGCCAAGCGTCTTGGAGACACACCCAGCCTTCAACCTGACGTCATGACTGTACACAATGACATGAATGCCGTTACTAACCCAATCATGCGCATGGGCAACATCGAAGTTAACACCGAAGTTCAACTGGGCACAGGAAGCAACGGCACACTCGTTTTTGCTGGGCGCTTCGATGGTCGCGACGTTGCAGTAAAGCGCATGTTGATCCAGTTTTACGATATTGCTTCGCAGGAAACCAGACTGCTGCGTGAAAGTGATGACCACCCCAACGTCATCCGATACTATTCGCAGCAGATGCAAGACGGCTTCTTGTATATCGCGTTGGAGCGATGCGCAGCATCTCTAGCAGATGTGGTCGAGAGGCCGCATGCCTATCGAGAGCTGGCCAATGCAGGCAGGATGGACCTTCCTGGTGTTTTGTATCAAATCACCAATGGTATCAGCCATCTGCACAATCTTCGCATTGTTCATCGCGATTTGAAGCCTCAAAACATCCTCGTCAATATGGGCAAGGGCGGCAAGGCCAGATTGTTGGTTTCTGACTTTGGTCTGTGCAAAAAGCTTGAGGGGGGTCAGTCATCTTTTGGAGCGACGACTGGCCGCGCCGCTGGAACGTCTGGTTGGCGGGCACCAGAGTTGCTACTGGATGACGATGCACGCGAGATTTCCATGGTCGATGCTAGTACGCATAGCGGCTCTGGCTCGGTTCTTGTGAATGATGGTCTCATGCCCGGCAGCCGTCGCGCGACGCGCGCTATCGATATATTCTCACTCGGTCTTGTATTTTTTTATGTCTTGACTAATGGTTCTCATCCGTTCGACTGTGGGGATCGGTACATGAGAGAGGTCAACATTCGAAAGGGCGAATACAAACTGCATCTGCTCGATTCCCTAGGTGATTTTGCTTCCGAGGCCAAGGACTTGGTTGCTTCCATGTTGGAAGCCGATCCCAAGAGGCGCCCTCCCGCGCGCGAGGTCATGGCACATCCCTTCTTCTGGTCCGCTAAGAAACGACTGGCGTTTCTATGTGATGTGTCGGACCACTTTGAAAAGGAGACTCGAGACCCCCCTTCGCCCGCCCTCCTGGAGCTGGAGCGTCACGCCCCCGAGGTGACTCGAGGCGACTTTCTCAAGGCCTTGCCGCGAGAGTTTGTCGACTCGCTTGGCAAGCAGCGCAAGTACACGGGCTCTCGCCTGCTGGATCTGCTGCGCGCCCTGCGCAACAAGCGCAACCATTATGAGGACATGTCGGAGAGTCTCCAGCGCTTTGTCGGGCCTTTGCCGGAAGGCTACTTGAGTTTTTGGACTACGAGGTTTCCTTCCTTGCTGCTGTCGTGTTGGAATGTCGTGTACAATGTGCGGTGGGAGGAGACGGACCGCTTCAGGGATTACTATCAGCCTGCGGGGCTGTAGGGTAGCGGCTACATTGTGATGTTGCTCGTATGTGTGTGTATGGTATGCTGTATTATCTGTGGAATCTAAGACTGTGAAGAATAAAAGCGATGTTTACTCTCTCTTGTGCCTTTAATTTTCTTCGTCGTGTGCAAAATGTTATGCCAAGGCTGCTGGATATTGTTGAGATTGTGTGATTGTGTAATTGGTATAAACCCGCTGCTGGACACGCAAGAATATATACACTACCTTTATCATAGTCACCCTATTAAAGTAGCTAACGTACCTAAAGAGAGCCAAGAAGAAAAAATTAGGTTTTACTTATAGCTGGTACAAAGACTCTTTAAAAGTTAAAGGGTCCTGACCTCGTAAGACAATGCGTCGTG
Organism: Aschersonia sp. MBC 622; assembly: GCA_030782805.1. Lineage (NCBI taxonomy): Eukaryota > Fungi > Ascomycota > Sordariomycetes > Hypocreales > Clavicipitaceae > Aschersonia > Aschersonia sp. MBC 622. The sequence continues at coordinate 49,635 of JARJPL010000492.1, forward strand.
TACAACCTCCAGTGCCTTGGCGACCGGATCACCTCACTGGCCAGCACCATTGGACCCTTGACGTGCACAACTCCGAGCACACAACGGCCAAGATTGCAGGTCTGCTGTGAGTTGTTCATTATGCAGAACGCGGCCTGGCAGGCAGGCAGACAGGCAGGCGACATGGAGCTGTTGTGACTAGGCGAGAGCAAGCCGCCCAAGACAGAAGAGACAGCCAGCGCGCGCCAAGGCGGGGAATTTCAGCTGTGATTGGGAAAAGTAAACATATATGGCGTTGAAACGTCGAGGCTAGAGAGAAAGAAAAAAAAGGGGAGGCTTGATGGATGCCTCATGAAACAAAAGGACCAAATGACTACTTGCTCAAGCAAGAGCTCGGGAAAGTGGGAAATAGACGAACATGGGGTGTATCTAATAATGAAGTGAATCTGATATGACAAATTTCATCCGTTGAAGTGTCGCCCGACGATCTTTGTTCTCTCATTTGTGAGGCGAGCTGACACCATCTTAACTTGGTTGCTTGCCACTTCGTTGTTGCTCCTGCAAATGGCGAAGCTTTGTTACAAAGGATGCCTTGAGTCGTCACGCAGGCATCGTCTGATGTCAAAGAAGAGGCTATTCATGTCGCCCACGCCGCTCGTGATGAGGTGGCTGTGAGTGCATTGTGCTGGCAGCTGCTGCTCCACGACCGCTTCATCTAAGATACACTGTCTACTGCGACCTACCTCACCAATCAAGTAATCTCGGTAAATCCAAACCATTTGAATAATTCGAAAAGGTCATTTATTTCTTGTCGGGCATGCCGTGTTGCCGCTTCTAATGCCAGTCACCATGGCAGAGGCCACCCCAGCGCAACCACATGGCAGCCGCCGTCATCTCGCAGCTGCAGGAGAGAACTGAATGGCAGAGAGATGCAGTAGAGAAGTACATGAGCGGGCTACAAAGGGGGGCTGACACAGTTGGGGATCTGCATCTCCAAGAACCTAGCGAGACTGGTTGGCAGCTTGAGCGCGGCGCGGGTGCGCCGACGCGCGGTGACGGTGCCCCTGCAAGACAAATCGGAAGAGAAGATTGAGGTGGCAAAGAGAGTTGAGCGTGCGATGCGACTGGCGCATGCAATGTGAAGATGGAGCGGTTTGATGTGTAGAACGGAGATGGAGAATAAGTCTGGTGGAGCGGACGGTCTGCCTGAACCATGAGCAAGCTGGAGATGTCCTACTTGCCAGTGCAAAGGCAGGGGACTCCCATGGAGACGAACAGCGGGGTCTTTATGAGGCCTTTACTTAGTATAACTGTTGATAGCCGCAGATCCTGGTGTGCTTTGGTGTAACAAGCTGTGCGTATCGCCTCCGTTGCGCACGTTTGAAGTTGGTTGAGGTCGTAGGTACAATCATCAACTCACGGCAAGACATTTTGTGCAACGGCTGCAAACAGTACTATTCGCTCCAATGCCTACGATGCGTTACCTAAGCTGCAAATCGCCATACTTGGACTTAAGTAGTAGGCTCAACGCACAGGCGTGTAAGCCGACTTGAACAGCCGGCTTGGTGTTTTCTCCTGCTGCGTAACTGGTGTGAAGTGAGCAGAAAAAAATCAAGCGAGCACGAGAGAAAAAGTATAAGTCGGTACTGTGTAGTTAGGAGCGGGTACTGATTGGGGTGATGATGAAGAAAAGAGAACAGCTACCTAGTAATGTCCCTACAGCGGAAGCGTGTGAATCCGGGGGTGGAGTTGACATTATTGTAGCTGCTGGACAGGGGTAGAAGCAGGCACGGTGCCGTGGTGTCGAGGTGACATGTTGAAGCTCCTGTAACTGGCCAGAATAAACAAAGGTTCAAGATTTTGATTCTGCGTTAAAAAGAGAGAAGAAAAGAGAGAAGAGACCGTTAATCAGAGTAGACGGAGTTTGGAGTCAAGAGGTGATGGTTGTTCTTTCGGATCTTCATCCGAGAATATGGCTCCACTTGCCGAGTCGGGCAATTTGACAATGCGGGACGGCGGGGGACGACGGCCAGCTAATTTGCAGAGAGGGATAGAGCAATCGCTCGAAAAGGGAACGATGAAGCGAGCATGCTGCGCGGTTGATGATGTGAGGCATAGCCCGATTGAATGCTGTGTTGGTGTAAGCCGGCTTGACACGAGGATGCGGGCGTGCATCTCCGTGATGTAGGCTACGGTGGTGCGAGCATAAAGTGGCCAATACGAAGTAACTGCATCGAAGAGAGGGAAAAAGATTACGAGGCTATATCGACGCATCAAGACAGCTCCCTCCCGCCGCGGTGGCAAGCTACTGCGTGGGCAAGGCGGCTCTCAACATGCTCAAGGTGTAGCTGCAGCTGGAGAATGACAGCAGAGAGGAAGAGGAAGAAATGGTGGCAAGGCTGCTGAAGGTAGAAAAAGAAGAATTTGAGGTGGGCACGTTTCAGCAGTCCGAGAATGGGAAACTGTTGGAGGCGAAGTGGTAGATGGGGATAGAGAAGTGTCCTGTTTGGGTTATGCATTGAGTACCATTGACATGACGCGATGATATTCGCTTTTGTACGTATTCCGGTTAATCATCTCGTTCTTTTCCCATGCCCCGGCCCCCACTTTCACCTGTTTTCGGGCCCCTTTTGTTCGAGTCGCTGCGGATGCCTGTAGCTAGAGAGCATGACGGAATTCCCTATGGGCAAGCAAGTGCAAAGATGTTTTCATAATCAGATGGGTAAAAACTGACTGAAGCGGACCGATCACAAGCGCAAGCAAGGCTAAAAAAAGGGCATGACAAGTGAAAAGTCACGCACTCTCTTATTGTGACCAGCAGCGTCGTCTCACCCAAGGCCTTGCACGTGAGTCGGACAGCAGATCGGCTACACAGGCCGAGATGGAGATTGCGAGCACATGTGTGATGGTAGCAGGCATCAGACGGACCGGGACGCTAGTCCGGGGCAACAGAACATGTGGGATTTCCCATGGCGGATGCGAATGCTGTGAAACTTGACTTGATAAGGGCATCGTGACGGCGGCTTTTAGGAAGAATGAATGAATAATGGAGTCAATGAAGGGCAAAATGGGTTGTGCTGCAGTCTGCAGCCTTCAGACGGCCAGTGGGGCCGAGAAGAGACGCTAGCAAGGGGAGGCTCGGCTAGCGGGGCTCCACCCGAGTTTAGAAGGGGAAAAAAAAAAGTCGATGGCTTTTTTTCTTTTTTTCGTGGTTGTCTGCCATTTTTCTTGGCTCAACAAATGTCCCAACAGAAAATTTGCGGGCGGCAGGCGTGGGGCCAGAGTTGACTGGGGGTGGTCTGCGAGTGTGGAGGAAACGGGATGCAGTGACCATCCGCCCGCCTTTTCATAATGAGTACGGATAAAAACAGAATTGAAGAAAAAAAAAAAAAAGGCCAATCTGCCAATGGAAATGGTCCTATTTCATGTCAAGTCCCATTTCTTGTCGCTGACGTGTCTGCAAGCTAAACGAGCTGGAAATTGCCTCATCGGTAGCCATGATGTGCGGTGCAGTCTGTAGCCTAAGAATACCTTGAAGAAATGCATAGAGCAATTGACTATTGCATAAATATCAGGTAGGCGCGCATTTCAGCTACGTACTGACTCACTTACAACCTAAAATGCAAAGAAAAGGTGTTCCTGTGGCTGGCCTAGCGCACACCCTCACAGGCTTCTTGGTGCATGCAGATGGCCTTTGATAAACCTCGGCCGCCCGCGACTACACGTGCATGCGCAAGATGTGCATTTGGGGGCGTCTTTGGGGAGGGCTGATGAGCAGTTGAGTTTAACAAAGGTTTTTGGTCAGATTGCCATGGAAAATGACTGGCAGCACGGGCGTCTAACGAGCACTCTCAATGTTTGGCGTCACCCTCTCAGAGTCTCAGAGAGCCAGAGGTCTGTTGCGCATCAACTCGAGGGTTCTTGATACCAGACCATGTCCTGGCCAAAACAATTAAATTCGCCATGTGTCGCTGGCGGCTCGGCTTCACATGCAGTGGCGTGGCTCCTTTTTCGCTTCCAACAGAAGAGGTGGGGAGGGGAGGGTTTCGACTAGTTAGCCGTACCGTACTGAGTCTACGGATTACTGACACGATCGCTAGCGCTAGTGATGAGGCAAATCTGGTCGGCGGGCCCGTTGGTGAGCATGCATCAGCAGCTGCGCTGCGTGCCCTGAAAGTCGAAAGTACAGCACCAAGCAGAAGTAACAAGGTTGCAAGAAAAGTCCCTGCAGGTGGTGAGGCCAAGCTTCTTTGCGGAGTAATAATAGAGAATATGTTGATATTATGACCTGCATGCTAGAGTCTAGACAACAAACAGCTTGCTGAGGGCTTGGTGGCTATGGCCGCGTCGCTATTACCGCCAAAGAGCTTCAAGCGGTGTATCAGCATCACACCATCAACACCGCCCGGCATCCGATAACAATCATGGATCAGCTGTCTGGAGCTGCCATGAGCTGCTGTCAACATCATCAGAGACGGCTGCAAGCTATGCCGAGCTGCAGTGGCGTGTGGCCATACGAGCGGGCCAACTCGTCATCTCCATTGCCTATCCATACTTCATACATTGTGATAGTATGTTTCTACCACGAATACTGGCAAGGCAGCCCTCCAAAAAGCAACTACAACCATACTTGGTTAAATTCCATGTAAATCCTATTGCGGCCAATTGCTCCGACTTTTCCCTACCGCCAACCGCTGCAAACTTCAGCTAGCTCCCGGCATCTCTCCACACGCTTGACGCTGCGCTGCAACAGCGAGCGGCCTGCATGTCCCCTGACTCCCACTCGGTCCACTTCGGTCACTCCTTGGATCAAAAAATTACTCTGCTGACCATTGCTTGCCCTTAGAGGAGCTCAGCAGTTATTGTAAACCCTTTTCCCTCTGTTGCTGCTGTTTGATATCGTGGTGGTGAATCCAGCAAAGGCCAAAACAGACAAAAAAAGCAGAGGAAAAAAAAACGTACCCTTTTAGGCATACACTGCTCGTACCTTTTTTCTGCGCTCCTTTTAGATTCCCCACGGACCCTGTTAAATACTGGACCCCAACAAACTTGTAGCTCAGGTACACTTTTCCCCCCCCCCCCATCTCTGATCAGTCTGCACACAACTGACATCCATAGGACGGTTGGACGGGTAAGCAGGTGATTCTGTTTACTTGGCAAGTAAAACAACGAGAAAAAGGGTACTTTGTAAAAAGATTCCCCACACGAATGGTTCAATCCAAGGTCAAAGGGTCTTAAGCTACACCCCATCCGCCTCCTTCTACCCAAAAGCTCGGATAATCCCCTTCCCTGCCAGATCGTCCTCTCTTACACGCCCCCACCCCCTTCCTGTCTCCCTCACTCATATACCTTTATCTCTGCTCCGCCTCCTCACCTCTACACCTCCCTCTTCTCTGTGATTCTCCGGAGCCTCACCCTCTCGACATCAATCCCCTTCCGCCCCTCCTTCAACAACACAACCATCACCATGGCTTCTTCTACCGCCATGGCCAGCGGCCCCCGACCCGTCCACCGCCGCAACATTGTCGCAGAGTCGTCCGAGTCCTCAGCCGCCGTCTCGCCCGCTGACTCGCCTCGCCCATCCCCATCGTCCACCTCGCTCTCTTCCCTCTCCGAGATGGAGATGGAGGCCAAGCCCACATCCTACGGCAAGCTCATCGACACCTACGGCAACGAGTTCACCCCGCCCGACTACACCATCAAGGACATTCGCGACGCCATCCCCAAGCACTGCTTTGAGCGTTCCGCCCTCAAGGGCTACCTTTATATCCTCCGCGACATTATTTACCTCTCCACCACCTTTGCCGTCTTTTACAATTTTGTCACCCCCGAATACATTCCCAATGTCTACGCCCGTGGTGCCCTTTGGGGAGTCTACACCATTCTCCAAGGCCTCTTTGGCACTGGCCTCTGGGTCATTGCCCACGAGTGCGGCCACGGTGCCTTTTCCGACTCGCGCCTCGTTAACGATGTCACCGGCTGGGTCTTGCACTCGTCCCTGCTAGTCCCCTACTTCTCCTGGCAAATCTCCCACAGCAAGCATCACAAGGCTACCGGCAACTTGGAGCGCGACATGGTCTTTGTCCCCCGCACCCGCGAGGAGCAGGCCACCCGACTCGGCAAGATGGCCCATGAGCTGTCCGAACTCGCCGAGGATGCTCCCGCTTTTACTCTCGTCATGCTCATTGCCCAGCAGCTCATTGGCTGGCCCAACTACCTCCTCACCAACGTCACCGGCCACAACTACCACGAGAAGCAGCGTGAGGGCCGCGGCAAGGGCAAGCACAACGGCGCTGGTGGCGGCGTCAGCCACTTTGACCCTCGCAGCCCTCTCTACGAGGCCAAGGACGCCAAGCTCATTGTCCTTTCCGACATTGGTCTGATTCTTGCCGGCTCTGCTCTCTACTACCTCGGCAACAAGTTTGGCTGGTACAATCTTGCCGTGTGGTACTTTATTCCCTACCTCTGGGTCAACCACTGGCTCGGTAAGTTTCTCAACACCAAATTACGCGCTCAAGATTGAATCCCAGCTAATTAGCAATAGTCGCCATCACCTTTCTCCAGCACACCGACCCTACTCTCCCTCACTATCACTCCGAAGAGTGGAACTTTGTCCGTGGTGCTGCTGCTACCATTGATCGCGAGTGTGGCTTCATCGGCCGTCACCTCCTTCATGGCATCGTCGAGACGCACGTCCTCCACCACTACGTCTCGTCCATTCCCTTTTACAACGCCGACGAGGCTTCGGACGCCATCCGTCCTGTTATGGGCAAGCACTACCGCTCCGACACCGAGGGCGGTTTCTTTGGCTTCCTCGCCGCCATGTACAAGAGCGCCCGCATGTGCCAGTGGGTTGAGCCCTCGGCTGAGGCCACTGGCCAGGGCAAGCATATTCTCTTTTTCCGCAACAGGAACGGTCTCGGCACCAAGCCTGCCAAGATTCCTGCTCCCAACTAAAACACAATTGAACGCCTGTTTGAATGAGTGCGCTTTCGGAGTTGATTGGTTTCCCCGTCTTTCATGTTTGATCATCATATATAGCCCAGCCTCAAAAATGGGGACTTGTGCACAATTTTGCAGCGACCTTTTGCGGTCCAAGGACAAGTTTCTCGACCTTTATAGAATAGACTCGCTAAAAGATAGAATGTCATCTTTGACTATATTTGTTTGTTGAACCTAATCTTGCAAATCGAATTGAAATGACTAGGCGAAACTGTTAATGGCCCCGCCAGCTTCATAGACTGCGCACTGCTTGCCGAGTGTAAAGACAACGCCAACCAGAATGCCGCAGATAGACCAAAATGTGGATCTGATTTGCCATTTTGCATTCAAACAAGACCTTTTCCCAAATGCGAATTTTTAAATGCGGCTATGTACAATGGTCTGCAACGGCTCGTGGTGGGCTGGGCATCCCTAGGGCAAAAGTAGGTACACGGAATCGAAAGAACGCTAAACAGACCTCAAAAGTGACGACTACTTAGTCGTGGAAATCAACCTTGACGTGGCCTCCATTCTCGTAGCCGCCACAGCCACCGCTGTGATTGCCCCTAGATCCATCGTTAGCTTCGACCCCGGGGAGGCCGTTCAATGAGCACCTACAGATTGTCAAAGCCAGAGTGAGGGTTACCTGGCTGCGAGCCCGCCTCGCAGTTCTCGAGATACCATTCGCCAGAGAGGCCGCAGCGGTTGCCGTGTCTGCACTTGAAGACGCACCGGTCCATGTTGGCGCGACAGCCGCCCCCCGTCTCAATCTCCATGCGGTTGCCGTCCATTCTAGGCTCGCGGGAGACGTCGACAGTCGCGTGCGGGCCCGTCGACCACTCGCCCCAGGTATTAAAGACCTGGCCGTCCCTGAGGACGGTGACGTGGCGGTGCAGCGCGGCAAAGGCGCCCGAGATGCCCGGCGCCATGGAGACGGTGACGCTGTCGCCGTGGTTTGGCAGCGACCAGGTGACGTACGGCTGGCGCACGTTGACGAAGCTCGAAACGTAGTCCGGGGTGTGCAGCCAGACGACGACGGTCATGCACTCGTCGACCTCGGCGCGGTTGGTAAAGGTAAAGGTCGTGTGGCCGTCGTCGCCGACCCAGATGACGCCGTTGTCGCCGTCGCTGTTCTTGCCCATGGAGCCGAAGCCAACGTCGGACATGTGCTGGCAGTCTTGGTGGGCTAGACCCCAGACGGGGTTGCTGCAGTCAAAGCTGCGCTTGCTAATGGCGGAGACGCCGTTTCCGCTGCCATTTTTTGTGTGTCAGAACGGGACAAAGGTCGTGAGTTGTCATGTAAAGAGAAGTCTTGCCTTTCAAAGGGAACAGAGGGAATGGCTGCGCCGGCGCTGAGAAGAGCTGCAACAGCAGCAATGGTGGAAGTCTTGAACAACATGGTTTTCGTAACGAGTGACGTAGAAAGGGTATTGAGAAAACGGTTGTCGGTGCTGTTGCCAAAAAGAGAGTGATGAAAGCTAAAGAGTGTGGTTGCTTTCAAGAGGGAACGTTTGAAGGAAAGGACTCGGCCTTTTTATAGAAACCAACCCGACTTACAGATCTTGAGCGATTATCAAGACAGCTCTAGACAAAACGGCAACCGACGTATTACCAGCGAGGACGGCATCTTGCCAGCATTCGCGCTCACGCGAGCTCGACGCCACTGCCGACGATGATTAGGTTGAGTTGGTGTTCCTGTCCCTGTGGCGCGACGGCGCGACGCGAGTACATTCGTACCTGCGCAAGCTCACCCTCAAAAAGAATTCTAGACCGTTGACAGCCTATAATGTTTGGGGGAAGCGTCACTCTAGACCCGGGGGGCTTCGCTAGTCAGCTCCTCGTGGCGCTGACGGTGTAAAGCCTTGATTGTTCTTTCGGAGGATCGGTGACGGTGAAAGATAACCTGCAGCGCAATGTGTTCGTGGTACTGCAAACCACCAACGTTATTCTCTTGTCTAATTATATCCTCGTTTTTTGTCGTGTCTGACGTAAAACCTTGGATCGCGGACCAAGCCTCGGAAAAATTAAACATGTTGTTAGTCCAACAGTTTAGCGTCGTCATGGAGAGAATGGTGATTCAATATCGGCTTTCTAGATTGCGCCAAGGTTATATCTCGCAGTATCATATGTGACAACGGAAAATTAAGTTTTCTCAGCCATTTATTTCTTGCCAAGCTTGACCACAATCACCTATATTTAGCCACGACGTAGTTTTTCGAAGCCCCCCCCTCGACTCTGGCTGATTCCCATCGGACGAGCTTTGATCAGCCACGATTCGTACCTGCATTGCAGGTATATGTAAGCAGACTGATCCTAAAGCCTATTTACGAAAGAAGAAGTGATTTCGGGGTTCATCTTTTTTTTGGTGTAGCTAGCAGCTGGGGAGTTACTAGATAGGTTATGCATTACCTTATTATAATGAACGATGTGGCACATCACTGCTCTTGTCAGAGTAGACTTTCAGAGAATTGGAAACATTTTGATAAAGAAATCTTGGCTGTAATTTTGATAAAAATCTAAGTCGTTGATAGTGCACTATTGATAATCAATCTGGACCATAATAAACTGAATGTGCCTTCCATGCCGAGTAACGCCTACTCGCAGCTTCTCCCGCTCATATCATTTTCTTGATACCACCTCGTAGAACGAAAATTCACCCGATGACTGCAGCCTGCTGCGGCTTTGTCAGCTCGGACGAAGAAGTCGCGGCCGGTGCGCTCTGGGCCTCGCAGAGCTGAAGCCAGGTCGTCTGCTGCTCGGGCTCGGCCTTTGCACAGGTCCGCGGAGTCGACAACATCTTGACGAGCCCTTCCAGACCTCCGCGCAGGCTGTTTGCCGCGAAGCCCCTGGCGCGCATGACGCTAGCGGCGACGCGCGCGCTGTCGCCGTCGTAGCAGACGACGAGCGTGTCCTTGCTCGCGAGTTCGCTGATTACATTCGCGGGATCAGCAAACGCCCGGTCCAACTCGGTCCAGAGACGGCTAAGGTTCGAAGGGTCGGAGAAGGGGCTGGCGATGCCCGGCAGCGCCAGCGGGAGATTGACCGAGTTGGGGAGCCGGCCCTGGATGAAGTCCTTGGGCTGGCGCAGATCGAGGATGGCGGTGGAGGCGGTGTCGCGCGGGCCCAGCGCGGCGCTGAGCTTGGGAACCTCGCATGTGCACGTCTCCTGGGCGCGGCGCACGAGTTCGCTCATCTGGTCCTCATTGACGTGGAAGTAGGTTTGCAGCGCCTTGGATGCCTCCCACTCCCACTTCTCATCATATCGGTACAAGTCGACCTTGAGAAGCTCCTATTGAAGTACCGATGCTGTTAGGCGAGACGACTTTTGTGTGCGAAAACAAATGACAAAGGGAAAGGCGGGGGGTGGGTGCACTCACTTTGTTATTTATCGATGGGAAGCATGAAGCGTCAAGCTTATCAAAGTACTCATCGACGTACTGGTAGGGCAAGTCACAGCAGAGAAAAACACAGTTGATGAGGCCGTCGGGGCCGGCGAGCTTGCTCAGGTTGCCATCAGCCTTTTGCTTGTCAATGTGCTGGTAGAGGCCCTTTAGGTTGAAGCCAGACGACGGACCGCAGACGAGACCGTTGCGGGTTAGCTCCAGAGACAGACGATACGATTCGTAAGAGCCAACTTCCTCAACGTGGTCGACAGAAGACTTCCAGGGAAAGGTGACGGGGCCGAGAAGCGCATATGATCTGGGCCCTGGAACTCTGTCGCCTGCAGCGGTGCAAACACTTACATGACATTAGCAAGCGCAATTTTTTTCAAAGGTTGAAAAGGATCAGCTTACCCGAGTCTGTAGACGCTTGGCTTTGCATCCTTGAAAAATGTTCCCAGTCCTGTCATAGTTCCTATTCCAAGGTTAGCACAACAGCGGCGTGTAAGTGATGGCTTCATATGGCTAGCGTACCAGATGTGCCCATGCCTGCACAAATGAGATTGATCTCGGGCAGTTGTCTCAGGATTTGCGGCCCGGTCCAGCGGACGTGCGATTTCCAGTTCTGAGTCATTAGCTGACACATCAACCGTGATAGAAATTACCGACTTACATTCTCATTTTCGTATTGGTTGGGGTTGAGGGCTTCACTGGTCTCACTGCCCAGACGCTGGGCAGCACGGATACCACCGCGCTCATCGAGGGGCTCGGGCTGGGAAGGGCCACCAAAGAGGGTGCTTGGTCCGTATCAGTATTTCATCGTATCAGATCATCCCTTTGCAGACACTTACATGTTGATGCCAAAAAGCTGCATAAGACGAATCTTGGCGACGCTCGTCTTGTTGCTCAAAAACGCTCTGATGTCATCGAGGCCGTAAAGGGCCCGGCCAACTAGCGACATGGACAGGACTGTCGATCCGGAGCTGTACTCGACAACGGTCTTTGTCACATTGGGTTCGATGCTCTTTTCGAGAAGATTCAATGCTGCTGTTGTAAGTATACCTCGATGCGAAGCGAGTCAAGAGTCACGTGCCTGGCATGCACTTGACATTGTTGGCCGGGTGCATAGACATCATCTTGGCAAATATGCGGACGCCATCGCCGTAGTAGGGATTCAACGAGGCCGGTACCTCGACGAGGGGGAGAGGGGGGGCAGTGTCCGGGTCAAAGTAGTCTTTGATGGACTCTGGTCCCTTGTAAACGTTGAGCGTGTTTGTCTCCTTCATCGTGATCTTTGCTTCCTTGGTCAACACAGTAAGAACTTTTACTCTACAACTAGTTGCATTCCGATGCAAGTTTGGACCAAAGCGCAGAAACCTAGTTTTTATAGCTCAACGGCGGCTTGGCTTGTTCAAGTTTGTTTCACTCAGCTTTATATATATATAACAGCCTTACCCGAGCCGTAGACGGGTGTGCGCGCTACCAGCTCCCGGCACTTGTTCGCAGTCAATCAATTATGGAATCTATATGCGGCCCCAAAGGCTAGCTACCCTTTTTCCGTGTCTGCGTGCGAGGCACAGCTGAGCCCCTATGCCGGAAGAGGCATTTCGGGTGATGTTGCTCTCGTGGCGCGCTTTTCCAGCGAGTGGAGGGCGTGGCAAACATCTTTTCTTAATAACCCCCCATGGACGACAACTTCTTCCTGGTCCTACCCCCAAGGGGGCCAAAGGGCCCGATGTGTGGGACGAAGCCCGCACTCATCAACCTCACAAGGTTGGCGGGCTGAAGCAGATCAATGGACGAGACACAGGTCCGTGTTGGCGGCTGGCATGATTCCGTGACTAATACGTGTAACCATCCAGGTTGCAGAGGTTTTTTTTTCTGATTGCTGGCAGTGGCACTGGTTTTCCCTTTTGTGATGCGAGAGGCGAACCTGACTGACCCCTTGTCGTTCAAGCGTCTTGACCTTGATGGGCCAGTCGCAAAGGAGAAGACCCGCCAACAAAAGTTGACGAGCTCTCGAATGCCGAAGGGATCGGCGCGCCAGAGGTTTTAGCTGCAGGGGGGGGATCTTCTATGGTTAAAAAAACTAACATTGCTGTCGAACGCGCCATTTACTAGTTATTGATCAGCTATGGACTCAATCCTGCTCAAATGGGTGCGGCGATCGGCGCTTGCGCAAAGGGCCTCTTGGATTCCGTACCTTGGGGTCGGCAGGGGCTGCCAAACGAGATGATCAGTTATCAGTTTTTTTACTCTACAATTTGGCAAATAGAATGATTGAACAGGTCAGCGGGTTGGACAGATTGATGAAACAAGTGAACAAGAAAACAGTTACATCGGCTAATGCGAGGGCTTACACGTTATTCTTGGCACACTTGGCTGCAAGCATAACACGATGCTTAAATAATAGACTTTTTCTGCGGTGGTCCTTTGCACAGATCGTTGTATATCGCCTTGCATTTCCACATTAATGGCCATTCATTACACAGGCCAGTTCTGGCGTTATAATCCCTTCGTCGCTATTGCCAGGTTATCAAACCGTAGCGGTTGTCACATCCACCTTGCCCTGGCCTCCCGGCTGTTTATAAGGGGACTGTGGTGTACAATTAGTCTAGATTTGATGTCTCACACCAGACCCACGAGCCCGGTTTCGCCTCTCTTGCTTTCCCTTTTTCTTTGTTTCTCATCTGATGCAGGGCTCGCACTAATAAAAAAGGACTACAAAACCCACGCACAAACATGTTGCCGCCTCGAATTTGCTCCCGTTGACACATCGAACCACGAAGGGGGCAAAAAGAAAAGATCTTCAAGATTAGGCGGCAACTAGTTTACGCAACTGGTACAGAAAAATGGCTGGAGACGGAGACACGGCTGTCGTGTCCACGAGACCGACGGCGGGAGATGGTAGCACGCACTCTGCGAGTGATTCAGAGGTCGCTGGGACAAAGTTCAACGAGCAGACAAATTATGTCCCGAAGCGTACAATCATTACGGTACGGCTATGGAGGCTTGATGCCTTTTGTTGTGTTGCAGTGAGGCGGACTGCTGACGGGGAAACAGATCTTTCTGGCTTGTGCCAGTGTGGACTTGGTCGCGTTGATGGACCAGACCACGCTCGCGGCCAGTTTGTACATAATCGGCGCGTCGTTTGGATCTACAAAGGAGGTTTCGTGGATCGCGAGTGGCTACTTTATGTGAGAGTGCTCCGTGTGTGATGCCACGGGAGCCAGCATGGCTAACCAACCCATCGACAGCACTTCCACGGTTGGACAGTTAATCTACGGCCGGCTCTCGGATATCTGGTCGAGAAAAGTCGTCTTGCTCACCGGTCTGGCAATCTTCTTTTTTGGTTCCCTGGCCTCGTCGCTGGCGCAGTCAGTTCTCCAGCTTACCGTCTTTCGCGCCTTCACCGGCATTGGTGGAGGCGGTCTCATGACTGTCGCGCAGCTGATTGTTAGCGATGTCGTGCCGTTGAGGGAGCGCGGAAAGTATCAGGGCATCCTGGTGAGAGCCTTCTTATTATTCTTTGAAAATTCACGGGAAGCAGCATGTCTAACGCGTTGTTCGCAGGGTGCTGTTGTTGCGCTTGCAAATGGTATTGGACCAGTGATAGGAGGCGCGCTGTCCTCCAAGTCAAAGGAGTCCTGGCGCTGGATTTTCCGTCTGAATCTTCCACTGACTCTACTCACAACGTGCTGTGTCGTGTTCATCATGCCACTGAAAAAGGTCGAGGGAGACTGGAGAATGTACGTGTCCTGGATCTGGGTCGCGGTCGTGACCGGGCGCTAACCTTTGCCTAGGAAACTAAAGGCGGTCGACTTCACAGGCATCATACTGTCCTTTGCAGGTATGATTGCGGTAATTCTCGGTCTGACTTGGGGCGGAAGCGAATACCCCTGGAATTCGGCACCCGTCATTGCCTCTCTCGCAGCCGGTGGAGTAATCTGCGTCGCCTTTGTTCTCTGGCAATGGAAGGGACCTGAATACCCTCTTGTACCACGTCAGTAAATTTCTTTTTTTTTTTCTTTTTCTCTCTCTTGAATCCACGGGTGGAGCATACTGATTGTCTCGTTAGTGCACATATTCAAGTCCAAGATTGTGAATGGTGCTTGCCTGACTATGATGATCAATGGATGGAACTTTGTCATGCAAGTGTACTATGTGCCGACCTTTTACCAGCTCGTCTACAGCTATTCAGCTACCAAATCCGGTGCTCTTCTGCTGCCAATTACTATTGTACAGACGGTCAGCAGCACAGCGTCTGGTCTCGTTGTGCACTGGGTCGGCCGATACCGCGAGTGCATCCTCTTTGGTTGGATGTGCTGGGCCATAGGCCTCGGACTCATGTCCACTCTCAATGAGCACACGGGTCTTGACAAACAGATTGGTTACTCTGTCCTCATCGGCATCGGTGTTGGAAATACCATGCAGCCGTGAGTAACTGCCGTACGTATCAGCGCATGGTTCCCTGGCTAACGTGTCTGCAGAGCCCTGATTGCTGCACAAGCTGGCGTTTCAAGACGTGACATGGCCGTTGCAACATCTTTCAGAAAGTATGTATTTTGATTTCTGCTTTTCAGGCCTGTGCTAATCTTTCTAGCTTCATTCGAAACGTCGGTTCGACTATGGGCCTCGCAGTCTGCGGCTCAATCATGTAGGTACACCACGGCGTTTCTCATCTTCTACTAACACTACCTTCTCACCAGCAACAACGTCTTGAGGAGCGCAATCTCGCACCTGAACCTAGATGACCAGGCTCTGAAAGATCTTTTGAAGAATCCACGCACGTACACGGACACGCTGTCTCCTGCCGAGGCTGCCCATATTCGCAGTGTCGTGGTCCCTGCATACAAGAGAGGGTTCAGAATCATCTTTTTGGTAGGAGCAGGACTGGCAATACTCGGCTTTATGCTCGCCTTTGTCCTGATGCCTCAGGTGTCTTTGGCGCGACCTGACGATGAAAAGCTCAAAGAAGAAGGCCGCAAGGCCGACGAGGCGCGCAAGCAAAAGAGCAAAGCTTGATTTAAATTGGGTTTCAAAAAAGTGCTTTGAGTAGAATAGAAAGTAAAAAAGTCTGCGGGCGCATAGAAGCAAGGCAAAACGAGTCAAAACTAGAAGCGGAAAACATGAAGGACTAATAACAGAGCAGCTAGAGTGTGTTAGGGGGAGAGAAAGTACCAGGCAGTTTACAGTATGGGAAAATTAATTGAATCAAACAGCCACCTGTTGGATGAGCACACTACAACTAAATGCCGATTAACTGATTAACTGATTAAC